>VZQC01013594.1:3760396-3807896 GCA_009823505.1 Rhizomys pruinosus
TTTTTTATTAATTTTATTTAGTTCTGTATGTGTGTGAATGTACTGCCTGCATGCAAGTCTGTGCACCCGTGTCGTGCAATGCCGCGGCGGTCAGAAGAGGGTCTCGGATTCCCCTGGAGCTGGAGTTCTCCTGGAATTGGAGTTTCAGACGGCTCTCGGCCACCATGTGGGTGCTGGGGATCGAACCCAGGTCCTCTGTAAGAGCAGTCGGCGCTCTTAACCGCTAGGCCATCTCTCCAGCCCCGTTTTCTTTAATTTCTCTGCACAGGTCTGCAACTATTCCTCTAAGATCCGTTTCTTGGGTCACCTCCAGGGGGATCCCATTGTAGCTATCCCCTATGTGGATGGGAGACCTTGGTGCAGAGTTATCCTGCACCTTCCCCGTGTTATCCCTTTGCCGTGTCCCAGGCATGGGGGTTTACTTTTTTTCCCCTGTATTCAGATGCCAATCACAAATGTCTTTTCACTATGTTGAAGGCTTGTTTTGCTTGCCTCCTTCCAACACTTATTTTTCCCCTCCTTGTTTATGGAGTGTTGACTTGTCTAGGTTTCAGGCTTTCAATTTTGTTTATATATTGGATATTGGAAGTCTAAGCCACTCTTCCCTTCCTGTTCTGAGGGTTCTCCAAAAAAAATCCACTTGGATCCTCTCTCCTCAATTCCAGTTGGGGGGGGGTGTAAATATTACTGACTTAGCCCGCGCCCTGGTCCCTGTCTGGAGCGAGGTCCGGGCTCCTGTGCTTCAGGTAGTCTTAGCAAGACCCCAGCCTGAGCCCCCTGCACACAGACTCACAATGGTGACGGGTGCTGGCTGCAAGGGCAAAGAGCAGCTCTGCCCAGACAGCCACAACCTACAAGGGTTTTGGGTTCATGGATCCCCTGCTATGAGCAAATCAACTATCCAGCAGCCCAAGAAACAATCTACCCAAGTTCTACCTCTCTGGAGCCAGGTCCGGGTTCCTGTGCTTCAGGTGGTCTTAGCAAGACCCCAGCCTGAGCCCCCTGCACACAGACTCACAATGGTGCCAGGTGCCATCTGCAAGGGCAAAGGCTAAAAATTTTTTATTAAGCTGGGCATGGTGGCACATGCCTCGAGTCCCAGCTCTCAAAAAGACCAAAAAAAGGGGCTGGAGAGATGGCTCAGTGGTTAAGAGCACCAACTGCTCTTGCAGAGGACCTGGGTTTGATTCTCAGCACGCACATGGTGGCCTGGACTGTCTTAGGTGGGGCATGGTGGTGCATGCCTTTAATCCCAGCGCTTGGGAGGCAGAGGCAGGCAGATCTGTGAGTTCAAGGCCAGCCTGGTCTACATAGTGAGCTCCAGGACAGCTAGGACTAAAGGAGAGACCCTGTCTCAAAAAGACACACACACACACACACACACACACACACACACACACACAATAAAATGAGGGCCTAGAGAGATGGCTCAGCAGCTAAGAGCACTGGCTGTTCTTGCAGAGGACACTGGTTCAATTCCTAGCAACCACATAGTGGCTTAGACCCTTCGGTAACTCCATTCCCAGGGGAATCCAATGCCTTCTTCTGACCTTCTCAGGCATTGCACGACATGGGTGCACTTACACACACATGCAAGCAAGACACTCATACACATAAACTAAATCAAAATAAGTCATTTTTAATGATTACAAATAAAACACTTGCAGCCTAGGGATGGTGGCTCTACCCAGTTACTTGGGTAGCAGAAGCAGGAGGATCATTTGAGCCCAGGAGTTCAGAGATCAGCCCGCCAGCACAGCAAGATACTGGCTCTAGAGAGTGACCCTTGTAAGCTTCTTGACCCAGCCTTCCCACAGCTTCAGAGGAAGAGGAACATTTAAAGCTTGCACTAATAGAGGAAGATGGCAAACAGGTCAGCTGTAGACAGGCAGGACCCTGCCAACCCCCCCCCCCCCCCCCCCCCCCCCACCCCCCCCCCCCCCCCCCCCCCCCCCCCCCCCCCCCCCCCCCCCCCCCCCCCCCGTCTACAGAGAGCCTCCCAGAGCCCTTGCCTTGGCCCCCGGATTCTGTTCCCTGCTGGTTTTGTGTCTGGGAAGGTCCTGGCAGTGTTTAAAGTTGCAGTGGGCCCCTCCACAGCATTCCTGCAGCCGGTGAGCCAGGTCCCAGGGCCCTGTGTCTGTTTGCATCCCAGGTACCACAGTCCTCCTCTGGGAGCACCGTAATCAGGAGCACTAGGATCCTTGGGTGCTGTCCCCTGCTTTCAAGAGGACCCCCCCCAACCTTCAGCTTCTCTAGATCTGTTTGCTCCTCTCTAAGCTGAAGATAGTACTTTGACTTCCGAGCTCGGATCGACTGCGATGACAGGGTAGCAATGGATCAAGCACCTGTGACCATGGAGGCTCAGAGCCCTTCCTTCCTCTCAGCTAGGTCAGGAGAAAAGACATAGGCCAGGTAGCCAGAGCTGAGGTTTTATTCAGAAAGACCCAAGAAGAGAAGCCTGGGGCCAAGGCTCATAGGACATTAGAAGCCAATGGTGGCAGGCATCTGAGCCGCCGCAGAGTCATCAGTTGGCGGGACAGGGGCAGCCTCGGAGTCATCTGGGGGGGGCACAGGGGCAGCCTCGGAGTCATCTGTGGGGGGCACAGGGGCAGCCTCGGAGTCATTTGTGGGGGGCACAGGACTGTCCTGGTCACCAACTACTGTGGGCAGCACCTCGTAGGTGTCCGACCAGTATGTCAAGTACTTGGTCCTGAGGTGCTCTTTCATGGAACTGCTGGTTGTCTTCTTGGTGATCTCTAGGTAGTTTCCATTCTCAGTGGTGTAGGGGTACCAATGCGTGGGCACAGAGGAGTGCCCCATGTTAGGATCTCTGCAGAGGGGAAAAAAACCAAATGGAGCCAAGGGGCTGCTGGGAGGCTGGAGACCCAAGCTCCCAGCCCACCCTGTACCATCCCAGCTGTCTTGGCAGTGCCCAGCCCTGCTGAGCACGAGCCTGGCTTTGGGGCTGGGTGAGCAGTTTTTCTACTCCTGTGCAAACTAGCTAACAGGGCTGCAGCAGCAGAAGGCCCTCAGTCCTGGGCTCAACCCCACACCTTACCCACTCCTGGCAAAGTTGGTCCAGTAGGCGATCATATTCTTGGAGACAGTCCTGTCTTGAGCTCGGTAGCCCAGGGGTGTGGCAAAGGGCTTTCCAAAGACATACTGGAGGTCGTCAGCATGGTCAGCTCCCATCCATTTGGGGTAGATGGGCATCCGAGAGGGGTGGGCAAACAGGTAGGAGTAGGTCTTGCCAGTCCTGAGGGAGCAGAGGAAGCTGGTTTGGGGGATGGTTTTCTGGGGCTATCCAGCCCTGAGGTGAGCCTTAGAGAAAGGTGGACCGCAGGAGAGGCTGGGGGTCCCCCAGACCCATAAAGAAACTGGGAGCCAGGCACAGTGGTGCTCGCCTTTAATCCCAGCATTCGGGAGGCAGAGGCAGGCAGATCTCTGTAAGTTCAAAGCCAGCCTGGTGTACACAGTGAGTTCCAGGCCAGCTGGGGCTGCAGGGAGACCCTGTCTCTAAAAGACCACAAAAAATGACAACACAAAAGCAACTAGGCCTCTGGCACTGGGGAAGGGGCAGCTGCAGCCAGTCATGAGTCTGTGACACCTCACTACAAACAGTTGGAAGACCTTTCTTCTCATAATTCAAAGTTTTTATCTCTGTCTGAATTCACTTTTCTTCATAATTGAACAAGGTATGTGGCTCTGTTATCCTTTTTGCCTTGACTGATAGGGAGCTCTGAGCTAAATTCCTCGTTTAGTTAGCCAGGAGGCCTTAGCATGGAGCTGCAGTGGTCCGGGCGGCCTCAAGGGATGACTCCTGTCCCAGACGCTCACTTGGCATTGGCTCTGTGCTGGGCTAGAGCCATCTCTGTGGGTATCAGGAACAGGATGTCAGTCTCCAGATCTACCACAGTCTTCTTCATGGTCTCCTGGGATGGATTCTGGCCCCAAGTCTCAGTGTAGATGTCGAAGGTGGCATTGGCGCCCCTGAGTCCCTTGTTGAGGGTCAGCCCTCTAACCATCCTGTAGAAGGTCTCCCTGCAGGGTTGAAGCCAACACTGAATGTGGCCTTTGTGTGAATGGGAGCACATCTATGCGCACACCACCCCAACACGTGTGTGTCCCCTCCCCTCCCCTCCCCTCCCCCGCCCCTGCAAAGCCTCCAGCCTTTGGGCTAGCCTCTCCAAAGCCTGTTCTTTCACAGCTGTCATCCATTGTGCGCTGCCCCAGGCCCTGGACCTCCCCCCCCCTTACTTTGTGATGTTCTGGTTAGATTTGTCAATGGCTGGCATGTCAACGGTGGCGAAGAGATGGCCGTCCATGTTGTTGACTCCAGCTAAGTAGTCAATGTCAGCAGCATTGGAATATAGGTTGATAGGGTCATCAGGGATGAAGTCTCCATCAACAACAGGGATGAAGCCCAGGTAGTGTACAACGGGGTCTGGAGGGTGAAAGATTGGGGGGTAGGTTCCACAGGTCCTTAGAGCTCCCAGTGCCTGCCTGGCTCTCCCTGTGGCTTGCTATAGTGGACTTGACCCCCTTCCTCCTCTGATCCAGACCAGGGTTCATCGACCTCAACCCCAGGGACCCTGGGACCTGGATGAGCCTGCAGTAGTGTCCCCCGCTGGGCGGGGCAGCCTGGCCTTGGCCTGCAAGGCCAGAGCTCTTCTGCTGTGCTGTGCTAGGTTAGCACTGACTTTGCTCGTGGCTGTGTGCAGCATGCACTGCTCTGGCTGGAAAGGCTGAGGAGCCACAGGAGGGGTTCAGCCAATGGCTGTCAAATGAATGAGGAAGGTGAGAAGTGGCCAACCAGCACAGAGGCCCTGGGGCTGAGATCCAAGAACCCCCGAAACTGTGTAGGTTGCTGCATTGTTCAGGAGCATGGGACCCATATTTGGCTACTTGTTGGGGCGTTCATGTTCCATGTCTCTCTGGGGACTGGAGGAGAGATCAGCGCCCTCTCTTCCCCCTTTGCCTTTGGAGTCTGCTAGGGGGTGGTGGCAGGAACCCCATGAGTTGGGGACAGGGACAGGTCCCAGTCTTGTACCTTCCTGTGTTTTTTAGGAACTCAGCCTTGCACTCCAGGGGCCACATCGCACCCCATCCCACTGCCTCCCACCATCGCACCCCATCCCATCCTCCCCATCCCATCCTCCCCATCCCACTGCCTCCCGCCATTGCTCCCACTCACACTCCAGGCCGCGCAAGGGCAACCGGTAGGCCAGCGTCAGGGCACGGGGGTCAGTAATCTTCAGACACCTGGCCATCTTGGCGGTATCGTCTGTGGGGCAACCCACCTTCTGGGCGATCTGAGAGACCGCACAGGCGGTAGTCAGAGGAGGCCAGTGGTCAGGCCTGGAACAACTGGGGCAAAGGTGGGATCCAGGACAGCATGGAACAGAGGAAGTTCCCCAGGACAAGGACATCAAACTGAGTGCCCACCCCACCCACTGCTACCATCTTGCATTTACCTTTTGGGCCCAGCCAAGCGGGTTCTTCTGAATGGCCCAGGAGCTCAGTGCCACTCCACTCTGGCTGATGGCTCTCTGGATGAAGCCCTTGTTGTAGGGGGAGAGGGTCTACAACCCCCAGAGGTTTTGTCAACAGGCTCTCCTTGGGCCCAGGGCTCCCAGCCATCCATTCCAGCCCCACTCTGATCTGGCCATTATCCCGAGCCCCACTGGCTCCTTCCCCGAGTTTTAGGGGGCTGACTGTCCACACGAGGGGCTACCAGACCTGCAGGGACACACTAGCGCCTCCGGCAGATTCCCCGAAGATGGTGATGTTATCAGGGTCTCCCCCAAAGGCTTCGATGTTCCTCTTCACCCAGGCAATAGCCATGTGCTGATCTCGAAGGCCGTAGTTACCTGCGGGCAGGGTAGAGGGAGTGGCCTTGAACAAGGACACTCAATAGAGCTGGTGGGAGCCAGAGATGAGTGGCCGGGTGTCTATAGTGGAAGGTAAGTCAGGGTGGGAGGAGGGAAGTGTCTCCAGCTGTGCCAACACCTGGGAGAGCTTAGGAGGCAAATGGTGGTCTGCATGAGAGCTGGGACGACAGGAAAGAGAGCAGGAGGTGCAAGGGACGACGACAGGACAGGAAGGAGAGCAGGTGCAGGACAGGAAGGAGAGCAGGTGCAGGACAGGAAGGAGAGCAGGCTGGCAGCCCTACTTCCTCCCATTCCTTAACACAGGTCCTTCTGTTTCATTTTTTGTTGTTGTTGTTTGTTTTTGTGTTTTTGAGACAGGGTCTCCCTGCAGCCCCTACTGTCCTGGAACTCATTTTGTAGACCAGGCTGGTCTTGAACTTAGAGACCCACCTGCCTCTGCCTCCCAAGTGCTGACTTAAAGGTGTGCACCGGCCGGGCATGGTGGCGCACGCCTTTAATCCTAGCACTTGGGAGGCAGAGGCAGGNCATAGTCCAGTTGGAGAAGCTTGTATGCACAGGCATGTTGATCAATTAGGAGTCCAGACTATATTCCTGTAGTCTCATGATTCACCCCTATCTCTCCACAGCCCTTACATTCTACCACGTCTCCTCTTCCGCAATTTGTTCCCTGGGCTTTGGGAAAGGGGCACAAGTGGGTGAGAAGAAACAGTCTACTTTCTTTGGAGTTGTCATTTTGTGAAGTCCATATCTTTATAAGCCTATGTAAAAAAAAATCTATAAACATTTAATTGGTCATTTAAAACCTGCTTCAGGCTGACAAGGACCTCTCAAAGTTTATACATTATAATACTATATTAAAGATAGTTGTTTAACTCTGTAATATAAAATAAATATTCACTGGGCACTTGCCTTTAATCCTAGCATTTGGGAGGCAGAGGCAGGCGGATCTTTGTAAGTTCAAGGCCAACCTGGTCTACAGAGTGAGTTCCAGGACAGCTAGGGCTGACTCTGTCTCAAAAAGACAAAAAAAAAAAAAAGGCGTGCACCACCATACCTGGCTTAAAAAAATATTTTTATTGATTGATTTTAGTTTATGTATCTGAGTGTATTGTCTGTATATGTGTAAGTGTACTCATGTTGTGCAATGACCAGGGAGGTTATAAGGGGGCATCAGATCCCCTAGAACTGGAGTTACAGACAGTTGTTAGGTGGGAATCGAACTTGAGTCCTCTGCAATCTCCGCTTGACTGCTGAGCCACCTTTCCAGCCCCATCTGTCTGTCTTGAAGCTTCCAAGTCCACTGCCTGCCTTACTCTCAGGGCCCCTTCCTGTGTCCCTATCACTCTGTCGGTCCCTTGGCCACTCACAGTTCTCCACGGCTGCCAGGAGCTCCCAAGTCTCATAGCTTAGCTCTAGCACTAGGACTCCATGAAGAAAGTTCAAGGCCTTCCCATGGGGCTGGTGGGGTCGAGGGTGCTGAGGAACATCCCTCCACTGGGTCAGAGTTCATGGCCTCCACCACCTTTGCCGTCCCACCCCCAATGCCAGAGGTGCCCAGCAGACCTGGCAGGTTATTGTCCCCAGTGCTAAGGAAGCCCAAGGGGCCAACTCGATAGTTGAAGGTGACCACGATGACATTGCCACGTGTGGCGATCTCTTCCCCGTCATATAGGTAGTTTGTGAGGAAGTTGGCCCCGTGGCCTGATCCCATGAGGAAGGCACCTCCATAGATCCAGACCATCACCGGCAGGTTGTGGGACACTGGAGGGAGAGACAGGGACTTCAGACTCCAGACGGCCCCAGCCAGCTCACTGCCCCCTTTGCGGCAGGCACTCTGCCCAAGCTGGGAGGCCCATCAGTGGGTGCCCCTCTTTGACTCAGCCCCGATTTTGAGGGAGTTCAGTTTCTTTCTTTTTTTTTTTTTTTTGGTATTTTTGAGACAGGGTCTCCCTTTTAGTCCCAACTGGCCTGGAGCTCACTCTGTAAGACCATGGCTGGCCTTTAACTCACAGAGATCCGCCTGCTCCCCCCACCCCCCACCCCCACCCCCACCCCGGGGCTGGAATTAAAACCACGCCCAGCCCCAGAGTTCAGTTTTTCATTCCCCAGTACTACATCAGGCAGGGCCTGGAGCTCTGGCAGAGTGGGGTTCTGTCAGGGAGCTGGGAGACAGACCTTCCTTCCTGCCCTGGGGGACCCAGATGTTGAGGTAGAGGCAGTCTTCTTGTCCGTAGGTGCTGTCCTGGGTGATGGTGGCCTGCAGGCATCGTTTCTTGAAGTCCTTGGCCTTCAGAGTCCCTGCAGCGAGAGGGGGAGCTGGAGTCAGGACAACTCACCACCCTCACCCAGGGCCAGCCCATCATCCAGCACACACCTTGCCAGCCGGGGTGCCGCTGGGGGTTCTCCAGGGTGTTGGCAGTGGCAAAGGGGATGCCTTTGAAGATGTCAACAGAGTCGCCACTCAGGAGGCTGAGCTTCTTGTTGACACCTTCTACAAAACCACCTTCTGTGAATACAGCACCCAGCTGCGGGAGACACAGCAGGGTAAGAGACAGGATGGTCTGAATCTAGAGTGGCTGACTCTAGAGCAGGTGCCAGGGTGATGGCAGGATCCCCAGAACAGCTTCCAAAGGGGCTAAGACAAGGTGGCTCCCCTGGAGGGGCAGGCTCACCGCTCCCCCCCACCAGCATCCCCCTGTATCTATCTGACACCACTCCAGCCATGGTGGAAGTCTGGATCACAGCTGAGACTTGGAGCCTCAGCTTCTCCATCTGTAAAAGGGAGCACAGTAGTTCCCCCTTCCCCCAAGACTCCAGCCATCAGAAGGTCTGTCCAGCTGCTGAGCGTGGTGGACGCTCTGGGCACCTAGAACATTCCCGACACAGCCGTGAGTTCCTGAGCCTGGCCCTTCTTTCCCCACTTCCTCCTCCTCTCCTCAGGGCCTAGTTGGCTGGGCATCGAGCTTGTGGCCCCACATCACATACAAGCCTGCATAGCCCTGGGCTTCCCTGGTGGGAAAGACCCTACCGAGCTCATCAGCTCTGCCCTGGGGCTCCAGCCTCAATGGGGGGCCTGGAGGCAGATACTCATGCACCCACTGTCCTGAAACCTGAGGTGTGGGGCAGCCCCACTTGGAGTCTCCCAGTGTGTCTGAAATTAGAGTAGAACTGCATGCGCTGCACTGATGAGAAAGGCTGTTCAGCCTCTAGGCCTTGCATGTGTCTCTTCCAAGGGCAGGCTACACTGTCCGGCTCTGTTTGCTTGGGTGACAGTGGCAGGATCACCTAGGGCCTCAAGGTTCTGGGCGGGGGAAGCAGGTGCTTGTGGCCCCAGGTCCAGCTAGGGGCTCAGCAGCCCTCTGAAGCCCAGGCCATAGGCCCTCTGCCATACTTGGTAAGGAAACAGGAAGAAGAAGGAACCAGAAAGACTGCCCAGGACACTGGGCACCCAAGGGTCTCGTTCCAGCCCCAGGCCCCTGGAGGGCCAGAAAGCCAGCACCGGGCTGAGGGACCAGGAAATCAACTCTGAGAAGTGACACTGATCTGAAGGTTTCAGGAAGGGCCCCAGGGTCCCTGGGCCAGAGGCAGGGTGGGAGTGGTGGCTGGAAGCACAGCAGTGGGAGGAGGCTCAGGTCCCTTCAGTGCCCCAAAGAGACTCTCTCAAAAAAGAATGACTTCCTTCTCGTGGCAGTGCCTGGACCAGCATCTCAACTTCCAGGTTGAAGAGTGGGGGTGGGAGGACAGTCCCTAGGTCACATGACAGCAGGCAAGATAAGGGTTAAGAAAGAACAGGCAAGAATCTGGGGTCCCCTGTGCAAGCTCGACATGGTCTTTCTGCATTAGCCACATTTCCTGTGACTTGTTCACACCCCAAGGATAGTTAAGGGCAGACTTTAAAGGCACCCCAGAAGAAATCAAAGCTAACCCCTCGCTTTTTATTTTGCTTTCCAAGACAGGGTCTCACTATGTAGCCCAGGCTGGCTTGGAACTCTATTGTAGACCAGGCTGCCCTTCAAGTCATAAAGATCCACCTCCCTCTGCCTCCTGAGTGCTGGGATCACAGGTATGTGCCACCAACCCCTGGCTAGATCCCTTTGGAAGATATTTCAGATTCCTATTTGAGGGCAGGTCATGGTCACTGTGTGATGTCGGGCAACCCCCTTGTCTGTGCTGACCTCAATGGGGTACTGTAGCTAGGCTTGCCAGACTTGGAGGTAAACTTTAGGAGACACTGCACGCTTGAACTTCAGAGAAGCAGTGGCCTTTTTAGTATAAATATGCTCTAAACCTTGCAGGGGTTATTGCTACAACACAGTGCGTAGAACTGCACGTGCTGCATGGAGCCTTCTGCGGAGACAGGCGGAACAGAGCCAGAGCTTGGAGTGCTGCTGGACTGTCAGCTTCTTACTCTTTCTGCCTGTGATCTGTCTGACCTGTCCCCGTTTCCAGATCTTACTCAACGATATGGAGGGCCGTACCCTCTTCAAGACTCTTGCTTACCTTTGCAGCACCTGTGGCTGCCAAGCAGCAGGTGATGCCAACCACCAGCAGCTCTAGTCGTCCCATGGTGTGTCGCCTGGCACTGGGCAGTGCTACGTCTATGTCTTGGGTATTTATGGAGCTGCGCCCAAGGCCGCGTGCATGCGCACAGGCTCATGCACGCACATGCACAGGTGTGGGATGTCTATCTTTCCCAGAGCAGCAGGTCCTGGGTGTCTGGAGTGGTGCTCCCAGTGCACCTGTGTGGTTACTACCCACCTGGGAGAAGAGGCAGGTGGCATGGACGGTGGGGGTGGTGCAGGGTCAAACCTGCTTAGGTGCCCGTTGCCCTATTTTTATTCAATAGGGTTTGGCAAAGCCTGGTTGGGTGTCCTGCATCGTGGCACCTTCAAAGGAGCATACCTGGTGTGCTCTCTCTACCTTGTGCCCCCTACTTGGGCAGGGTCCTTCTCTGAGGAACTCCCTCAGGACATGGCCCAAGCAGGGACCCTAGGGAAGTGTCCAGGAAGAGACAATGCCAGGGAGGGGTGGGGGCACAGAGGAAGCAAGGGAACTGAGTGCAGAGATGGAGGCTGGTGAGGGGTCATCAGAAAAGAGGCCACCACTCTTTTTTTTTTTTTTTTTTTTTTGGTCTTTTCAAGACAGGGTCTCCCTGTAGCCCCAGCTGTCCTGGAACTTACTCTGTAGACCAGGCTGGCCTTGAACTCACAAAGATCCACCTGTCTCTGCCTCCCAAGTACTAGGATTAAAGGTGTGCGCCACCATGCTGGGCTATTCTCTCTTAAGATCTATTTGTCTTTAATCCTGTGTACGTGTGGGGGCATGTGCGTGTGAGTGCGTGTGCCCGCAGAGACCCGAGGATCTGATGCTGGGGTTACGGGTGGCTGTGCACCACCCAACATGGGTACGCGCTAGAAACTTATCTCGGGCCCTCTTCAAGAGTAGTCTTAACCTCTGAGTCATCACCCCAGTACCCAGAGATGTGTCACACTGGCCACCAGAAAAGGTGTTCATGGTGACAGACCACTGTGAGCCAGGTCTCAGGGGGTGCCTTCAAGGAGCAGCACGCAGAGCGCACCATGGCTGCCCAGGCACAGCCAGAACCTTCCCAGGCCAGCAAGCCCCTCCGGCTGGCCTTGAAAGTCCTCCCGTCCAGAACCCTGTGCCCACAGCTCGGATCACAGGGCTACCTACCTGTGCCATTTAACACCTTAGCCAGGGCCTGGGGGACTTACATATCCATGCCCACTTATGGGCCCCATCCAGTGCAGACATATAATAGGTGGACAGAGGTTGAGAGAAGTGGTAAAAGGGAAACTGAGGCATGGGGGGGGAGGCTTAGCAGGAAACATTTGTTCACTCACTGGGTCCAGTGCTGAAGGAAGGAACTCTGGACTGGGGTGGAGGTGAGCAAGGTAGTGTGCTGAGGAAGAAAAGGAGGGGAGAGGAGGGAGGACTTGTTTTTGGATCTACCTTCTAGAGCATGTGAGTTAGTTTTCTGTTGCTGTGATAAATACCTTAGACCTCCACGGCACAGTCCGTCTCTGAAGGAAGCCAAGGCAAGAACTCAAGACCAGACGGGAGGCAGGAGTTGAGCAGAGACCACGGAGGGAGGAACGCTGCTCCCGGCTGGCTTCCTCCATTCTCACACAGCCCAGGCTGAGCTGCCCAGGGATAGCACCACAGTGGGCTGGGCCTTCTTGAATAATCAGCAGTCAAGAAAATTGCCCCACAGACAGCTCAGAGGCTGACTGATGGGGACAGCTCCTCAGCCGAGGTTCCCTCTTTCCAGGTGCTTCAAGTTTATGTCAGGTTCACAGCAGCTCCAAGGAGAAACGAGAGTCCCCTACTCACTGGAGTGGCCCACGGGACAGGCAGACCCACATGCACTCCTGTCACATGCAGTCCAGTGGTGCTGGATACTGCCAACACTGGGTGTGCTGATTGGTGGCACCAATGCCTGGAGAGTGTGAGACCTCCCTAAAGGCAAGGCTGATGCCCCAGAGCGAACTGACAGCGCTGACCAAGTGGGAAGCCATTGCCACGAAGGCACTGGAATTTAGGAGAGTAATTTAAAACCTTTATTTTTTCTTTTCTTGTGAGACAGGGTCTTATAGCCCCAGCTGGCCTGGAACTGTCTATGCAGACGAGGCTGGCCTTGAACTCACAAAGATCCCCTGCCTCTGCTTCCCAAGGGCTAGGACTAAAGGCATGCGCCACCATGCCTAGTCTCCAAAATTTGTCTTTCCATGTTTACGAGGCTGCAGGGATGGACGGGGTGCAGTGCGGGTGTGAGGTAGAAACAGTTTTCCCAAAGACGAAACCCACCCATGTTGGTGCTGTGCACATAATGCAGTAAGGCAGACTTCCTGCCACTCCTCTGTATGGCCTGGACCTGAGTCTCCCATCCTTCCCTTCCCACAGGGAACCTCACACCAGGCCCCTCCCATCTTTCCTTTCCAGGGGGGAACCCTGGACCAGGGGCTTTCAGCATAGCCAACACTGGTTCGACAGTTCCCTTACTTGTTTACGGGCATCCTGGAAGCAACACTCAACATTTGTTTTCAGGCCAAGAAATGTTTTAAAAGTTGCAAAGAGGGGCTGGAGAGATGGCCTAGCAGTTAAGAGCGCCAACTGCTCTTACAGAGGACCCGGGTTCGATCCCCAGCACCCACATGGCAGCTGAGAACCGTCTGAAACTCCAATTCCAGGAGAATTCCAGTTCCAGGGGAATCCGACACCCTCTTCTGACCTCTGCGGCATTGCATGACATGGGTGCACAGACCTACATGCAGACAGTACACTCATACACATACAAAAATAAATGAAATTAAAAAAAATTAAAAGAAAAAAGTTGCAAAGAACCAGCTATGCATTCATGACTGGCAGTGGGCGGCAGGCTCAGGAGCATCTGGAGAACTTGGCCAAAGGAAAGAGTCAGCGACCCAAGGGACCCTGAGTGGTCTGCTGATATTTCAACAAATCAAAATTATTTTTTTATAAAAACAGAAAAAAAGTAAAATCAGAAGGAAAACCCCTTAACTGAGATATATGTGTTTGTGAAAAGATGTACACACAAAGCCTGGATTCCATCCTCGGCCCTGCACACACACAAAGCCCGGGATTCCATCCTCGGCCCTGCACACACACACACCCCAGGATTCCATCCTCGGCCCTGCACACACACAAACCCCAGGATTCCATCCTCGGCCCTGCACACACACAAAGCCTGGGATTCCATCCTCCACCCTGCACACACACAAAGCCCGGGATTCCATCCTCGGCCCTGCACACACACACACACCCCGGGATTCCATCCTCGGCCCTGCACACACACACACACACCGGGATTCCATCCTCGGCCCTGCACACAAAGCCCGGATTCCATCCTCGGCCCTGCACATGCACAAAGCCCGGATTCCATCCTCAGCCCTGCACACACACAAACCCCAGGATTCCATCCTCAGCCCTGCATACGCACAAAGCCCGGATTCCATCCTCAGCCCTGCACACACACAAACCCCAGGATTCCATCCTCAGCCCTGCATACGCACAAAGCCCGGATTCCATCCTCAGCCCTGCACACACACAAACCCCAGGATTCCATCCTCAGCCCTGCATACGCACAAAGCCCGGATTTCATCCTCAGCCCTGCATACGCACAAAGCCCGGGATTCCATCCTCGGCCCTGCACACACACAAAGTCCAGGATTCCATCCTCGGCCCTGCACATGCACAAAGCCCGGGATTCCATCCTCAGCCTTGCACACACACAAAGCCCGGATTCCATCCTCAGCATACACACAGGAAGTTCAAGGTCACTGACAGAAATGCCAACAGCAGGAGAGCAGTCTCATCAGGAGGTCACAGAGTCCTGAATCCCTTGAAATGGCTGACTGGCCCTAAACTGGCAGTCTGGCCTTGCTAAATAAAACCTTATCAGCCGGTCACTCCCAGGACTGAGGCTGTCTATGCAGCCACCTGTCTCATAGCCTTGAGACACTGCCCTGCTCAGCCCAAAAAATCAAAAGAAGGCTTTCAAATTATCCAAGGACACCAGGCCTTGGCATCTGACGAATCCCAGGTGGGCTCAGGGAATAAAATCGTCCACCAATCATTAAGTGGCACACTCCTTTCATGGGTACAATGGAGTATCTGTCCTACAGCACTTTTTACTTATTCTGATAAGAATATATTCTTTGCCTGTTATACGTCTGGCTCTTTTTTTTTAATTTTTATTTATTTTTTATGTGTATGAGTGTACTGTCTGCATGTAGGTTTGTGCACCCATGTCGTGCAATGGTGTGGAGGTCAGAAGAGGGCATCAGATTCCCCTGGAACTGGAGTTAAAGATGGTTCTCAGCCACCATGTGGGTGCTGGAGGTCAAACCCAGGTCCTCTGCAAGAGCAGTCGGCACTTTTAGCCACTAGGCCATCTCTCCAGCCCCATGGTTATTTCTTAACTTTAAACTCCTTCTTTTATCCTTTCCAAAATCTAACAGTCACACTGGGCTACATGAAACTATCTCAAAAGGGGGTGTTAGGACCCCTAACCCATCCTTTTTGCTTCCCAGCCACCGGGAAGCAAGCAGGCCTCCGAGCCTACCATGAAATGCTATGCTACAAGGCCCAAAGGACCAGGGCCAAGTGGCTGAAGCCTGGCATCTCTGAACTTTGAACCCACACAAACCTTTCCTCCTTACACGTTGATTTTCCTCAGCTATTTTGTCCCCATGACAGAAAATGTGACTGACATACCAGGGAAGGACAGTACCCAAGGGGCAGGGCACCTTATGACTTATGAAGGCATGCACACGACCAGTATTTACACTCTCAATGACATGAGATGTTCAGTATCTTGTTGATTTATGTTGGAGCATTTTGCCCGACTACAGGCTAGTGTAAGAGTTCTGAGTGTGATTCTGGTGGGGCTGAGCTAGGCTGTGGTGCTGTGGCTGGGTGCTGCACATACTTTCCCTTGTTCTTTTCTTTTTGTATTTTATTTTTATTTACTTAGAGACAGGGTCTCCCCATAGCCCCAGCTGGCCTGGAACTCATGTAGACCATATTGGCTTTGAACTCACAAAGATCTGCCTGCCTCTGCCTTCCAAGTGCTGATGTTAAAGGCATGTGCCACCACACTTGCCTCAAATATATATATATATATATATATATATATACACACACACACACACACACACACACACACACACACACACACACACACACACATCCTAGAATTGGAGTTACAGATGGTTGTTAGCTGGGGTGCTGGGAATCTAATCCAGATCCTGGTAAGAGCAGCCAGTCCTCTAACTGCTGAGCCATCTCCTGGCCCTCCCTTGTTATTTCCAACATATGACGGGTTTACAGAGCCACAACCCATGTGGGTCAAGGAGCTCCTGCACCAATGGGGGAGGCGGAGCAGCCAGGCATTCTCCTATCTTTCCTGACCAAGCTGCAATTTGGAGTAGTTGAATGAGGAGGAAGAGTCCTTTAGAGAATTCCAAAGTGCAGAGGACAGGATTGAAAATTACCATTTTGCATCCTCTAAGGAAGTATTAGATCTAGACGCTATGATGAATGGCTGATAAAATCCACCAAACAGGGCTGGAGAGATGGTACAGAAGATCCTATGCCCTCTTCTGACCTCTATAGCCACTGCACACACATCACTCCCCCTCCCCACCACACACTAAAAAAATTTAAAAACCCAACAACAAAAGACCAAAGGCTGAGAATGGCCACGCCAACTAAGCAGACCCGTGTCCACGGGCACAGCACCCAGGAAGAGGCCTTGAAACTGCTTTTAGATGGAATGTTGTTTAAATGAGTGGATGTTGACAGAGCTGCCCATTCTCCATGTGGGTGGGCCTCACGTGTTCAGCTGCAGGCTGAAGAGAAGGCTCTCATGGTGGGGGGGCACACTGCCTCTGGACTGCAGCCCTCTGCAGGGTCTCCAGCCTATCACCCACCACCCCTGGGACTGTGGACTGTAAGCCAACTGCTCAAGACACAGCCCAGGCCACACTCATCCTGGTGCTGTGCTGCTCTGGGGCAGTTCTGTGTTAGAGGGAAGGGTGGGCTCCCTTAGAACATCCAGCAAAACAAACACAAACAGAAGCAAGTAAGAAAGTAACAAAAAACAAGAGAGGTGGACAGGCACAACGTGACTATCCTGAAAAACCAGGACTTCTCAGGACATTTCCAATTCCTCAGTAAAAAGGCTTTTATTTAAAAGGGGATTTCCAGGCCAGGCGTGGTGGTGCACGCCTTTAATCCTAGCACTTGGGAGGCAGAGGCAGGCGGATCTTTGAGTTCAAGGCCAGCCTGGTCTACAGAGCGAATTCCAGGACAGCTGGGGCTACGGGGAGACCCTATTTAAAAGGGGATTTCCAGAAGAAGCCACACTCTCTCAACTGTAGGGAGACCTTAGGAAGCCCTTCTAGGGCTTGGCATACCTAAGGCGGCTGGGACAGCCTGCGCTCTGTGGAGGTAGGGCTAGTTACAGATGGCATGGGGTCCCTGGCTCAGCACCTTCCTCAGACCTGCAGAGAATCAAGGCATCCCCTACCCCCCCCATCCCTGCTGCCCCCAGAAGTCCCAAGAAGGGGAGAGCAGGAGCGGCTGGCCGGCCGTGTCTGCGCTGAGCTCTCAGGAAGCAGGGAACATGGATGCCGAGGTAACAGTGTGCTCCTGGGCGGGGCTGGCTTGGGGCATTTGGCTTTGGAATTGGTATGACTTGACTGTGTGTGACTCAGGCCACACAGAAGAGGCTAATGGCCTGTCTCTGGCTCTGCCCAATGCAGGAAATGGCGCTGCCACCCGGGGGCATGGGAGGTTGTACAACGGGGACCCTTTCAAGGAGGCGGGTTTGGCAGGAGTTGAGACAACCCAGCTTTTCCAAGGAACTGCTCTTTTTGGCGAAGGCAGGATGAGGCTGGTTTGGGGTTATGTGGTGTCCTTATCAACACCCTGGATGGAGCACAGGCCTGTCCCTGAATGAGTGAAAGAAAAAAAGAAGTGCTGGAGATCCCCAAACAAAAGGAAACGACCCTAAATCTAACCCTATGCTGAGACACCCAGACTCTCTGGGAGAGTGGATTTAGTTAGAAATCTGGCTGGGCCTGGATCGTAACCATGCCCCCCAGTGGAGGGCATCTGACACCAAGGGCAGTCTTTGGCTAACTGTGATGATGGATCAGGTTCCTTGGGACATCTGCCACTAGACTCATGAGAACCCTGGCAGGATGGTGCCCACTACACCATCTCCACCTCTGGACTTAGCCGGCTGCCAGCCCTAGTCACCTTCATGTAGTCAGAAGCATCCTCAGCCACACAGGGCAGAGGACAGCACCCGTAGCAGGTCTCAGCCAGAGCCAGGGCCTGCTTCTTAGGACATGGCTTCCTCAGGGCTAGCCACACTCGGTGACCTTGCTCTGACTCATTAGAACAGACGCTCTCACCTGCTTACCGGGGCTTTTCACACATAGTCCAGAATCTCTGTCTCCATCTCATTTTCACTCCCATCCGAGGGTTTGAAGTCCTCCTCCTCTTCCTCCTCCTCCTCCTCCTCTTCCCCAGACTCAAACATCAGCTGCCCTTTTGCACGATCAGCCTTACCTGTGTCGGAGAAGAGAGCTGGGCCAGAAGGAAGCAAGGCAGTGTGTCCCAATGCAGGCTGTCTAGTGGCCCAGAGCCGGCTTATGACAAGCAGGGGAGAAGCTACTAAGAAGGGGGAGGGGGAGGAGGAGGGCAGGAAGTGGAACCTAACAAGCGCCCTAGGGGACATCAAGGCAGGCAGGTTTGAAACCATTTTCTGGGGACAGCCACAGGCAGTCCCACATACTTTAAAAGGGCACACACCATTCCCAGGAAGCTTCACAGCTTTCATTGGGCTCCCAGGGGCTTGAGCCCAGGTCCTACACAGCCACGAAGCTGCTCTATGGACGCTGTCGGCAGGGCAAGCCCCACTTCCCCGCCCTGGCCTGCTACACCTGACTTGGAAACTGAGGGCAGATTGAGGGCCACCCAACGCCCCCTCACCCCTGCCCAGTGGAGGGGACAGGTGGAGCTGGCCTTCCCACCACGGAGGACAAGGAAGGGGTCCCAGCATCCCTCTCTTCGTACTGCCTGGAACAAGTGTCACAACTCCTGTTCTGAGCAGTAGGAGGATGTTGATCCTGGACTGAACCCGAGCCCACAGTCCTCCCTCCCACCATGAAGACACAAAAGTATTTCTCAGGTCCAGGCCTGTGGCCTCCCTGCACCACATGCAGCTCTCACCAGGCCTCTTAGAGCGGATGGTCTGCAGGATCATGAGGGACATGCTGTCCCTCAGGTGATCTGTGGTCTTGGGGAGACACCACCCATCCCTCTCTGTGCACACACTCTCAGTTCCATCATTGCGGTGAACGATTTTCTGCAACCTGCAGGCAAAGGTATCTGTGGGTGGGGGCTCACCTCATAGGATGCAGAGTCCCAGGGTGGGTCTCTATGGTCGGCAGGCTCATAGGACAGAGTCCTAGAGTGAGTGTGTGTGTGTGCTCAGTCCTACAGAAGGCTCTGTGTGTAGGGTGCTCATAGGATACAGAGTCCTAGCACAGGGCTCAATAGGTTGAGGCTCCCAGGATAGAGTCCTAGCTGGGTCTCTGTGAATGGGGGCTTCTGGGATACAAAGTGTCAGGGTGGGTTTCTGTTTACAGGCAGTTCTGACAGGTCTCTGAGAAACAGCTCTGAGATCATGGTCAATGAAGAGCACATAGGAAGTAGTCCTGGCTGGGCTCCTTAACTTATCAGCCTCTGGACCCCCCAGACTACACAAAGCTGGGTATGTGCCATGCACATTTTTCTGTTAACCATCGGACTTTGCCCAGGCTCACATGCTGCTTTGTCCTCCCGTGCTGGTCCCCCACCCTTGATGTTTTTATAAACTGGTTAAGAACACGTGGGCAGGTTTCCACGGTCACAACCCTCCGGTTGCTAATGGCAGAGGAAGGGCAGACTGTCAGTACGGCTGATTTTCACAGGGCACAGTGTAGTGTGTGGATGCTGCCAAGAGCATCACAGCCCACAGGTGGCAGGATCACAGAAACGCCCAGCTCCCAGGGTCAAGTCGTGCTTAGAGTTCAGATGGACTCCAAGCAGAGGAGCTTCGGAAAACACTGGTCTCGGGTAACTTCCCCACAGCGGCTCAGGACCCCTCATATACATACTCTTCCACATTCAAGTCACACAGCTGGTAGAACATCTGTCGATAGGGGGGCAGGGCCCCCTCCCGGAAGATGTAGACGGAATCCTGCAGAAAGGAGGGAAGGAATGTGATGGTTTAGTCATGCTGTGGCTTCTGAGGGCATCTCTAAGGAGTTGGCTTGTCACCAGGACCAGGGTGGGTGGCGGGCCGAGGCCGGGGGACAGATGTGGAGGAAGCAAGCTCTCCCTCCCGAGAAGGTTCTGGGAAGGTGGATAAGGCAGCCAGGCCCTCCTCAAACCCCCAGCTCAGCAGCTTACAGGCCAGGCCAACGAGTTTGTCTTGCTCTCTGGGCCTGCTCACAGGGGCTGACCACCTTGCTCCTACGCTGTTACTAATCAAGTCATTCTGTGCCCCCCTGCAGCCCCTTGACCACTTTCAGAGAGGAAGGCAGGGTTTAAGGAGTGCCATTTTCTCCTTTCCCACCCAGGGTGCAGCTCTTGAGGCAGGGAAGCTCCTGAATCAAAAGTCCTTAAGGAAGAGACACTTGTTCAACACGATGTGGATGAAGGCCCTGCTCTGGCAATGGGGGTGGGTGAGTGGGTGGTGGTGGTGGTGTGTCACTGATGGTGCCAGGCAGAATGGTGCTAGGGGACAATCTGATGTCATTCTCTGGACTCATCACCACCTCTCTGCCCAGGTGGGTCTAATCCCCTGGAATCGAGGTGGGCACTGTGGCTGGATGGCACCCTAAGTTACCATTCTCAGTTCCAAAGGGCCCTGAGGTGGGAGCAATGCAAAGGTGCCAGGTGGACGGAGATGAATCAAAGCTCCTCTCCAGTGTCACCTGCCTCATCCCACCTTGAGCTCCCCTGGAGAACGGGGCACCCACCTTGAGCTTGTATTTGTTGTAGGTCAATTTCCGAGGGCCGTCTGTCCCTGCCGGGCCCAGGCCTTGCTTCAGGTCATTCATGGTGACAGGCTGGCTGGCTGCATGGGGGCAAGGCAGTGCTTTGACACACGGGGAGTGAGGATCATCCTGCCTGTCCTTTTGCCCCCCTCTGTGCCCGGGAATGGCTGGCAAACCCCTGGGGCAATACCCAGGCAGCGCCTCCCATCTTCCTGTCCAGACACCCACCACACTTGGCCGAGTCCTGAGGCGGTAGGCCCAGCACTTACATGTCTTTTTGACGGTGATGGGAAGGCTGTAGTTGTAGGTGCTGCGTTTTGCTTTGACAGGCATGTCCCTGGAGCCATAACCTGCATGCAAGGGCCGTGGGTCAGAAGGGAGCCGATCTGGCCAACAGTCAGGGAGGGCCTGGTTTATAAAGTGGCCAGCTCCACAGAAGGGCCACCCCCCCAGTGCCACCCACTGGAGGAATGGATGTTGCTTACATCGTTCCCTGCCAGCCTGGGCTCAGACACTTAGCAGGGGCATGTCACAGGTCACTGGCTCATAAACAAGAGGGACATAGGGCCGCCAGCAAAGAGCTGTCACTTCCGTTTCCAAGACACTGCAGCCCACAGACTCTTAGGGGTAGGAAGGGCTCAGGGTGGGGAAATGTTTCTAACCTTCCCATAGGAACAGACTTTTATCAAAAAGTGATAGAAAAGGGGGCTGGGGAGATGGCTTAGTGGTTAGAGTGCTTGTACTAGAGTTAGGACCCAGCACCCACACATGCATCTCCACACACGCCAGTGACCCTCACGTGGGGTGGAGGTGCAGATGGGAAGGCTGCTGGGGCTTGCTGGCTACCAGTCTGGTGAGACAACGGGAGCCCCAGATTCATGACGAGATCCTGACTCAAGAACTAGGTGGACACTGACAGGGGACACTTAACACTCTCTTCTGGCCTCCGTGTGTGCAGAAGGATACGCTTATCATAGACACACAACTTAACACTCTCTTCTGGCCTCTGTGTGTGCACAAGGATACACTTATCACAGACACACAAATAAATCTTTTTAAAAGGAAAGGGGGGCTAGAGAGATGGCTCAGCACTTAAGGACCCAGTTTGAGTCCCCAGCACCTACATGGTGGCTAACAACCATCCACAACTCCAGTTCCAGATCTGACGCCCTCTTCTGACCTCTTCAGGCACTGTACGACATGGGTACACTTACGTACATGGAGGCAATACACTCATACACATAAAATAAAAACAGTAAATAAAATAAAAATTCAAACAGGGGGCTAGAGAGATGGCTCAGAGGTTAAGAGCACTGGCTGCACACAGGTTTGTTTCCCAGCACCCACAAGGCAGCAAACAGTAACTCCAGTTCCAGCAGGTCCGCTGTCTTCTGGCCTCTGTGGGCACTGCATGACACAAGATGCATTTATGCACATGCAGGCAAAACACTCATACATGGCCGGGCATGGTGGCGTACACCTGTAATCCCAGCACTTGGGAGGCAGAGGCAGGTGGATCTCTATGAGTTCAAGGTCAGCCTGGTCTACAGAGTGAGTTCCAGGACAGCTGGGGCTACAGAGAAACCCTGTATCCAAAAAAAAAAAAAAAAACCAAAACAACAATGAACCAACCCAACCCCCCCCCAAACAAACCATACACATAAAAATACAAATAAGTTTTTTAAAAAAGTAAAAAGAACTTTTTTTTAAGGAGAGGGAGAGAGGGCGGGAAATTGGAAGACAAGAGAGAAAACCAGAAAACCCAACACTTTTACCGTATTTCATTCCGCAACGGATTCGGAAGTCAAGGACTTGATAAATCTTGGCATCTGGGTGTTTTCGAGGGTCATAGCCAAATCGAATCCACAGACTTCTCCATGGGCCTGTTATCTGAAAACCAAAAAGGTATCTTGTAGGAGGCAGGGCCAAGGCCTGGGGCCCTGAGAGCTGAGGATTCGATGCCCACCCAGATGTCTCACACACAGGCTCTGCCAGCTGAACAGCCACCTGCCCACCCAAGCCTTGCTCCACCAGAGGAAGGCAGCATCACCATCTTTCCCATGGTTCCATGAGAGGGACAATCAGGAGGCTCCACCACAGCAGCTGGCACCCCGTAGGTCAACTGGCACCCAGTAGGACAACTGTCCTAGCGCATGGGTGTCTTCTGACCCCACACGGCACCAGAGGACTAAGAAGCCCATGTTCAGTGAGGGAAGGGGGCTTTCCAGAATGGAGGCTGACAGCCCCTCTCTGCCATCAGCTGCTGTGCACACAGGACCCTTTCTTCTGAGCCTTTAGGAATCCCTGGAACACCATCCCATCTCCATCCTCTCTGGCCTGAATCAAGGGTGGACTGCCTCCACCCCTCTACCCTGCAGGCGTGCAGAGTTGAGGTACACAGCCTCAGGCAGCTCTGCTGCTTGCTGGGTGTAAATCATGTCACATCAACTCTCCTAGATAAAAAAGAGACTCTTCCTGCCAGCTCCAGGGAGGAAGAAAGGAAGTGACGCGCAGCCTCACCCGGATCCTCAAAAACCTCTCCCCACAGGCTATTCTCTACCATAGAATCCCCTTCCTTTTGACTTGGGTAACACCCCTTCAGAGTCATCCACATATGTCCACAGAAGGTTGTGGACACACTGTGGACTTAGGGGCTAGAAACTTTCCTAGCTAGTTAAGAATTTTTTGATGTTGTTGGTTGGTTGTTTTGAAGACAGGGTCTCCTATAGCCCCAGCTGGCCTAGAACTTACACAGAGATCTGCCTGCCTCTGCCTCCCAAGTGCTGGGATCAAAGGCCTGAGTCATCACACGAGTCATCACACTGGCTTCTAGTTGGTTTTTTTGGTGCCCCCTCCCCTTGAGACAGGGTCTCCCTATATCCCCAGCTGGCCTGGAATTCACTCTGTAGACCAGGCTGGCCTTGAACTCATAGAGATCTGCCTGCCTCTGTCTCTCCAGTGCTAGGATTAAAGGCATGCACCACCATGCCCAGCTCAAAGATGGTTCTTAGCCGCCATGTGGGTGCTTACAGTAGATTCATGTCTTGTAATGCTAGGGGGATTAGAAGAGGGCATCAGATTTCCTGGAACTGGAATTACAGACAGCTGTTGGGTGCCATGTGGGTGCTGGGAACTGAACTCCCGTCCTCTGCAAAAGCAGCCAATGCTCTTAACCGCTGAGCCATCTCTCGAGTCTCCCCTAGCTAATTTTAACAAGCTGTCTCAGGGATGCTAGGGGATTGTGTCTGCCACACAGTGCCACTGTTCTAATATGTACATATCACATCAGTGTGGATCGAGGACCACATGGTGGGAACCAAGGGGTGAGACCAGCTGCCACTTACCATGTAATAGGCCATAAAAGGAAGCAAGATCTTGAGCTTGTCAGGGTGGACGCTGATGTTGGACTTGACAGCATTTCGTGACCAGACGGGACGAACAGCAAAGAGCTGGGGAATGTCAAGGGCACAATCTGAGATGAACAGCATGGCCTTCCTGCATGCTCCTCACGGTGTGGGCCCTTCTAGAGGAGCTGGTGGCTGGCAGGGACTCCTGGGCACCCTGCATCTACCATCACACAGCCCTTCCTCCCTATCTCACTTCCTCAGAGATATGGATTATACATCTCACATGGCCAAGAGCAACTGTGTGATGTGGGGTCCCTGTCCTTACGCAGCTTACAGCGCAGTGGAGCAACCAGCTGGGAGGGCACACGCCAGAACTCCGGACCCTGAGTATCCCTAGCTTAGAAGGCAAGTGCCCGAGATGGAACATCAAGAAGGCGAAGAAGATGGCCTGGATCGGGGAGCACTATCCAAAGTCATTGTGGCCAGAGGATGGAGGCCAGGACAGAGAAGCCTTGTGAGCCAGATCAGCAACTGAAACTGTCCAGAAGACAGTGGGGAAGCAGAGAGTATGCCATCTCCTACTGATTACTGAGATCCCCTAAGAGCTGCAGTCTCTGAAGGACCTGGTCTCTGAACAGGCTGTGTCTTCAGCTTCAATGCAAAGGGCTAGCCTTAGTTTGTTGGGTGCACTCAGGAAGAACCTGCTGTTCAGGCCTGTGGACCCAGCAGAAACCCAGACACTGCCTCACAGCACCTGTAGTCAGAGGGGAAGTGTAGTGCCCTGTGACATGGCTCCAGCTCTACCCAGGGTGAATGTGCCAGAGGCTGGGGCCTGGGACATGTCCAGATTTCAGGGTTACGAGTAAACAGACATACGGAGGCCTGCTAGATCCTGGCTGCATCTAAGTCATGCTCCAACAATCACCCATTTCTCTGCCACCACAGAGGACCTTTTAAGAACTCTAGAAGCATTTTCAACCTTGGGAATGTAAGACTATTGGGTCCTCAGGACTGGACATACAGCCTTGGGTATTCCAGGTGAGAGCACATTGCATCCCTGGCCCCTTCTTACTTTCTGACTAGTTCAAGTTGCTCAGGCTAGCCTGTAACTTGTGATGCTCCTCCTTCTGCCTCCCGAGCAGCTAGACTATAGGCTGACACCACCAGACCTAGCTTTTGACAGGACTTTTAGACTGATATGACATCCAGAAGCAAAATATTCCCGTGTAGCAGTAAGCCACCAGTGGAGATGCGGGACAGAAGCAGGGGTGAAGGCATGGTGCCCACGACACGGTGACCCAGCAGGGCCCAGCAGGGCTGGACGAGGTGTGAGACTCACATTCCTCAGCTCTTCCTCCACCTTCTGATCTATGGGGTTGGTGCAGGCCTTCTTCCATGTCTGCACCGCGGCCTCCAAAGGCTGCACAGGCACCTCAGGATCCTCAAAGTTGACAAAGATGGCATTGTGGGGGCGCCGGGCCCTACTCAGTCCAATCAGGTTTTCACCGGAGATGGAAGGATTGTGATAGCCTTCCCTGTGGGCAGAGAGCGAGGCTGAGGACAGGAGCAGGGAGGACCAGCCAGGGCAAGGGCCTGGCAGGAAGGCAGGGTATCCAGCAGGCCTTCCATGCCAGTGGCCAGTGGTGAGGTCAGCTCTGCCTGCTGGAAGAGCATGTGCTCTCGGGATGCCCAGTGAGAGAGAAAGGTGGGTTCCAACTGGGTTCTATAATTGAGGTATGGAAAAGGCACGGGTCTAAAGGTGTCCTCCCAACTGCCACTGCGTCTAGTCCTGCACAGGACCACCAAGTCAATACAAGGCCGGGGACGCTGAAAGGCCCAGCTGGAAATGATGGGTGGGCCTCATGAGCCCCATCGACTGTTAACCTGCTGACACTGCTTCCCAGGACTCATTCACTTAACTCTGAAAAGGATTCAAGACCAGGAAACTTGAGAAGCAGCACTTGCTACAGGAACCTGGGTCTGCCCCAAGGCCTGGCTGCAACTGTCCCCAGCTTCTGTCCTTCCACCCGCAGGGCATGCATGACTCCGGCTCAGAAGCCCCTCAACAATGCAGGTGAACGAAACAGGATGCAGCCTCACAGTACGGCCAAAGCCCAGCTGTGAGAAGCTAGGGTTCCACCTGTTCACATCCACTCATGTCCAACAACAGGAGGGACTCCCACGTAAACTGCACTTTGGGTGGCAGTGACTGAGGTCTGTGCCCTGGAACAAACAGATCATCTGCGCATGCAAGCATATAAAATTGGTAATGGGGACATGTGTTTCTCATACACAAAGGTATTGAGAAAATCTCCATATGTTCCTCTAGGCCACAAACCTAAACAACTACTCTTAAAAAAAATAGTCTTAGCCAGGCGGGCGTGGTGGTGCACCCCTTTAATCCTAGCATTTGGGAGGCAGAGGCAGGCGGATCTTTGTGAGTTCAAGGCCAGCCTGGTCTACAGAGTGAGTTCCAGGACAGCTGGGACTACAGGGAGACCCTATCTCGAAAAGACCAAAAAAAAAAAAAAAGTCTTAAAACATACATGCACAAACTCTACATGTGTTGGCACAGAAAACATCTAGGCATCAGAAACACAGGAACAGGTGCAGGGAGGCCACACCAAGAGCCCCACGGCCCATCCTCAGCTTGAATGGACACTACTACCACACTGCGGCCTCTGCTTGCTCCATAGCAGTCCTGCCCCACAGCACTTCAAAGTCCATTTACCCATATGTCCTGGAAATCATACATTTCAGTCAGGAACCCATTACCTGTTCACTGTTTCCTTTTACCATTTATTTATTTATTTATTTATTTATTTATTATTTTTTATGTGTATGAATGTACTGTTTGCATGTAGGTTGGTGTACCCCTGGTGTGCAATGCCTCGGAGGTCAGAAGAGGGTGTCGGATTCCCCTGGAACTGGAGTTAAAGATGGTTCTTAGCTGCCATGTGGGTGCTGGGAATCCAACCTGGGTCCTCTGCAAGAGCAGTTGCTGCTGTTAACTGCTGAGCCATCTCTCCAGCCCCCTCCTTTTACCTTTTTTAAAACAGTCTCACTGCTATGTAACCCAAGCAGGTCTTGCACTCTTGGGCTCCAGCAATCCTCCTCGCACAGTCTGTACTTTACCCCTCTCTGCTGCATGAGTATGCATCTGCCATCTTAAGACTCTTCCCTGAACCCCCCCACCCCCGCAGTACCATCAAGGAAAGCCAGGCTTTCACCCCAGAGAGGGACAGAAGGAAGGCCCCAGATTGCCTCTGCTGGCCATCTAGGTCTGCTGACCACAATGATTCTGAGTTTGTGGAGAATTGTGGATAGGGGTCATGAAGTACTGACCAGAGTCAGCAGGATCCTTCTAGAAGGTTCCTCTGAGGAGCACAAGGGGCTCAACATTTGCCCAACATCCCCTCTGCAATCTAAGCCCGAGAGACGTTCAACCTTCTGGGTCCAAGAAAGGGCCCCTGAGGTAGGCTGCCAGGCCCTCCCCTCCCAGGAAGGCAGCCACACACAAAATCAATAGTGCCCCAGGAAGAAAGGCAGGTTCTTTCCAAGTGCTGGGAACCCACCAATCACATGTGGAGGAAAAAGGGTCATGTCTACTGGTCCAAGGGCACTGGTCTCCTCCAGTGACCCACACCCACAGCTTAGAAAAGCAGAGCATAGCACAGTGTCCCACTTACTTCAGGGCATTTTTGTTTCTGTCTAGAAGGTGAATTGCTGGGGGTAGGGGGTGGGCAGGCAGGGGCAGCACAGATCAAAACAGCTTAGAAACACACAACTTTGAAAAAGCCATCAGCTAGATGACCCAGGAGTACAGGCACTTGCTGCTAAGCCTGACAACCTATGAGAGCAGAGTTCAACCCTGGGGACCTACATAAGAGGAGAATCAACTTCTACAAGGTGACTTCTGGACCTCTGATCTCCATCCAACCTACATGCATGCACATGCATGCATCCACACATACATGCAACTGAAAAAAGCAATAAAATCCCATCATTGAGGAGGGAAATGGGCCCAAACTTTCACTGTAGTTGAGGAGTTACTGGCATTTGCTAAATGCTGAGAGGAAATCAATTGTCTTTAAAGGTGTGAGAGCTGGTAGATCGACCACAATCCCGGGCAGGTTCCACATGCAAGAACATGCATTGGACATAATGGGAAGAACAAAGAACAGGACATTGTGTGGAGGGAGGAGGGAGGTGGGGAGGGGAAATATCAGTCTTTTTTTGTATTTTAAGATAGGGTCTCTCTGTAGCCACAGCTGGCCTGGAGCTTGTTATGTAGACCAGGCTATCCTTGACCTTACAGAGATCCACCTGCCTCTGCCTCCCAAGTGGTGGGATTAAAGGAATGTGCTACCACACCTGGGTGAAATTTTCAGAAAAAGCAACTAACAGCCTCACTCTCCATACTTCCACCTAAAACTCTGACACCAAGGCCGGGCATAGTGGCGCATGCCTTTAAGAATCCTGGCCCATGCCGGGCGTGGTGGCACATGCCTTTAATCCTAGCACTTGGGAGGCAGAGGCAGGTGGATCTCTGTGAGTTCAAGGCCAGCCTGGTCTACATAGTGAGTTCCAGGACAGCCTGGAGCTACAGGGAGACCCTGTCTCAAAAAGACAAAAAAAGAAAAAACAAAAAACAAAAAACCAACTCTGACAGCAGCACTTGCAGAGGCAGTGAGCTGTCATTCCACACGAGGGACTTTTGGCAGGGAGGTGACAGTACTTGGTTCTTTTGGTTCTATCTTTTCATAATACACGGTTTTCCTTAACAAGCACAATTTACTCTCATCAGGAAAATAATGGAGCAGAACAGGAATGTGACAGAATAAAAAGCCCTAGAGGACATCACCCGAAGGCTGTGGGCACCTGAGTTTTACTCCTTTTCGTTCTTGTTTAGCTTCTGGAGTCCAAGTCTCACTCTGTAGCTCAGGGTAATCTTGAACTTGTGATCCTCAACACTGAGTGCTGGGATACAGGTGCACCGCCCAGGTTGTATGTTCTTGGGCTCAAGGTCCCCTGTTCTCCAGTACTGGGAGCACAGATCACACTACTGAAACACCAGCTCACAGGATTTTATCTGAATGAGTGTTTCCTCTGTTCGTATGTATGTGAACCACACGGCTGCAATGCCTGTGGAGGACATCTAATCCTGTGGAACTGGAGTTACAGATGGCACTAAGTTGGTGCTGGGAACCAAACCCGGGTCTAGCCAGTGCTCTTAACCACTGAGCCATCTGTCCAGCCCTCACAGTATTTTTTATTTCATTCATCTATCTTATTTTGTGTGTATAAGTGTTCTGTCTGTATGTATGCAAGTGCACCAGCATAGAAGAGGAAGGGCATCAATGCCCTGGAAGTGGAGTTACAAAAGGTTGCTAGCCACCATGTGGGTGTTGGGAACAGATTCTGGATACTCTGGAAGAACAGCCAGTGCTCGTAACTGATGAGCTCTCTCTCCAGCCTTCACAGTATTTTTTAAAGCAAAGGACAATACTTTTATAGAATAAGACCTGAGCTACCACTGCCTAGAGAGCTTATCCTGAATGCCCCTGGCTCTGGAGGCAGCAGCTCCCCATGCTTCTTCTGCATGGGCCACATTTTGGTCTAGAATGTTCTCCCTGAACCCTTGCCTGCCCAGTCCTGTTACCATCCATGTCCACTCCCTGAGCTCAGTCCACCCGGCTGTGCAGTCTTCAGTACACCTATCCATTGTTCTTGCTCTGTCCTGCCACTGACACCTGGTTCCAGGGAATGCCCTGGGCCCAGCAGGCCTGTGTCAGGACTTAACAAAGGAAGAGTCCCATGAGGAAAGGGGGTGCTCCTGTCCTCTCCCTGCTCCTGAGACTTCTATGCTCAGATCACTATTTGTTTTCACACCACAGAATCTGTTCTCCACCTGGCCTTTTCACAGGTGAGACACCCACCATGTGCCTTGTCAGCAAACACAGCCCAATCTTTGAAGTCTGCTCAAAACCAGTTACAGGGAGCTTTCTGAAGGAACATTAACAGTTACCTTCTGGCTTATCAACTGCCCTGACCTTACTTCCACAGACTTTCTACAAGAGGACACGGCCACTGGCAGTGCCTGAGGCCGGGCTCAAGGTTACAGCAGAGAATCAACAAAGCCAGGCAAATCACTGCCTCTGGGAAGCACGACAAAATATTGTCTTTGCATACACAACTTTGAAAAAGGTGCCGGGTTGAACCCTCGGGAGGCTGAGGCAGAAGACTGCAGTAGTTCCAGGCCAGCCTGAGCTACACAGCCAGATCCTTTTGCTAAATAGCAAAAGAAGGGGCTGGAAGATGCTTCAGCAGTTACAAGTAATGGCTGCTCTTACAGAAGGCCTGATTTCCATTTCCAGGACCCACATGGTGCCTAACAACCATCTATGACTTCAGTTCCAGGGGATCCGACACGTTCTTCTGACCTCTGCAGGTACTGCATGACATGGGTGCATTTACATACACACAGACAATACACTCATATACATAAAGTAAACTAAAAAAAAATTTTTTGGTCTTTTTGAGACAGGGTCTCCCAGTAGAACCAGCTGACCTGAAACTACCTATGTAGACCAGGCTGGCCTTGAACTCACAGAGATCCACCTGCCTCTGCCTCCTGAGTGCTGGGATTAAACGCCTGCGCCACCATGCCCAGCTAAAAAAAATTAAATAGCAAAAGAAAAGAACAGTGTGACACCAAGGTTCGGTGCTTCCCGTGTGGGCTCAAGACCCCAAGTCTCACTTGTAGAAAGGCAGTGACAGGACTGGCAAATCACCAGGAGACAGAGAAAAATGTGAGCTCGGCACTTCGTCACAGCTGGTGACTGTTACCGCTCTCAACTGGGTATGTTAAAATTCGTCTCTTCCACCAGTCAGTCCTGGCTTTGCTACAAAGGAATCCTTTTCCTTCATGTTAACTTATGTCTGGCCTCCAGAGAAGACCAACAGTTGACGGTGCCCAGGGGGTTTCTAATTCTGTCCAGACCATATAAATGAAAGGCTTGCCTCACTCACATGTGGTCTCATTAGGGCTTTCGCCACTCTCAGTGAGAGCAGAGCCCACAACTGACTCCAAGCCAGTCAGCACCCACCCTGAGGACACAGACACAGGCTCACACACAGTGAGAGTCAGCTGGAGGGAGCGCAGCAGTCTTGGAAGCCACCTCTAGCCAGAGGGGCAGACCAGGAGGTGGCAAGCTGGACAGACAGGCTGCGGTTCTACAGGGAGGCAGCAGAAGGGACATGAGAGCTGGTTATGAATTCCCTGGCTGGGACAGGCACAGTGACATCGTGAGGTAGCAGAGGTAGAAAAGGGCTGGGGTTAGAGTGGGATTTCTTAGGTGATGTCATTGTTGGTGACTGTAAGGTCCAGAGAGTGGGTGCTCAGCAATGATCAGGGTTTAAAGCCAGAGACCATCTGGAACCTTCAGGTCTTGTAGTCAGTTACCTTCCCTGAACCTCATGGTCTGGGGAATAAAGCTAGTCTGGCGGTCACCAGGCACTGCTTATTATGAAGGGCTTGTCCTGTGCTGAGGACAGGCACTTATAACTGGATCTTGACACCTCTGCTGAGTAGTGCTACAATCACCCCTTTTCTGGTGGGAACCTGAGGCTGAGAGACAGAGTGGAGCCCAGCCCTGGACCCAGGCCTGTGCTGCAGGGCCTCTGCTCTCTCCCTGATGCTGCACTAGAGAGGTGCTTACCGGTGCTGGGTCTCGGGGCGGTAGAAGTAGTCCACGGGGGTGTCCAGCCGGGAGAAGATAGGCGGGGGGATGTAGAGCGGCAGCTCCTGGTGGAAGAATGCCTCCTTCTCGGGCTTGAGCATGAGCACTTTGTCATACATTGACGTGTGCTTGCCGCCTGCTTCTGTGTGCACTGCCAAGTATTGGAAGTCAGACATTCCTGGAAAGAGACAAGGACAGATGGTGCATCCACACACAGGGACACTGGCGCCAGGCCTAGCACTGTCTCACTGACACCCATGTCCTCTTAGGAAGGTGCTGAGCAAAGCACACAGCACCCTTCTGATGTATGTGCCAATCAGCTCAGTAAGAATGACTGGGAGTGGGAGTGGGAGAGTGAGGAGACATGGATCGGTGCAGGGTGCTAGCCTCTGCTACAGCAGCCTGCAAGGCAGCGTTTCCACTAAGCTTCAGGGCCCAGGCTGCACTGAGCAGCAGAGTGCTGGATCAATTAGAAAGCAAAGCAAAGGAGAGTCCTCATCAGTGGACACCCACTCTGATGGCACCAACGCCCAGCCCCGGGGACACATGTCAAGGTCCTAGTCTCCTTTTCTTTCATCTTTCTATTTGACAGAGGTCTCAGGGTAGCCCAGGCTGGCCTAGAACTCCTCTCCCTATCACGCTCCTTTTCCAACTCTGTGGCTTCCCCCTTTCCCCACTCAATCTTTTGGTGTCTTCAGATGACCCTACATCACACCTCTGTGTGAACCTCCTCCAGGCCTAAGGAACCCCAGGCGCTGCAGCCCCCTCTACACCCCACTGCACAGACAAGGAAGACAAGGCTGAGGGGAGCAGGACACCTGCCCAAAGAACTGGTGAGGGACAATAGGGAGAGGGTAAAGACGAACAGACCGGGGTGGTGTATACTTATAAAACTGTTACAATGAAACCCATCACTGTGTATGCTAGCGTAAAACAACGAGCACCAGGCAGGACTAAGGCAGGCACACTCCAAGTACAGCTCTCTCTGGCTTTGCCTTCCCAGCACCACCTTCTGTCTTCTCCCCAGAGTTCTGTGTAGATAGTTCTGACTGAGGATCCTACACAAAACATCCAGTTCAAAGGAGCATGAGGTGCCACGGTGCCCAAGTCAGCTGGGAAGTCAGAGGGGATGAGGCCAGCAGTAGTCAAGACAAACAGGGGAGCCAGGCACAGTGGCTGGCACAGCCCTGTGATCCCAGCAACTTGGAGGGCCAAGGCAGATGCTCACCTGAGCCTAGGAATTGAAGGCTAGCCTAGGAGAAGGCTCCAAACGCTAGGACAGCAGATTGGAGATCTGCTCATCAACTGGACTAGTGAGTGGTCCCACATAATGGTTTTATTTAAATCTGGAAAGTTTCTCACAGAACTCTACATTTCCAGCTTCTTTTTTTTTTTTTTTTTTTGGTCTTTTTGAGACAGGGTTCTCCCTATAGCCCCACTGCCGTTCTGTAGACCAGGCTGGCCTTGAACTCACAAAGATCCGCCTGCCTCTGCCTCCCGAGTGCTGGGATTAAAGGCGTGCGGCACCACACCCAGCTTTCCAGCTTCTTTTAAGAGTATCAAGCACTGGGGCTGGAGAGATGGCCTAGCGGTTAAGAGCGCTGACCGCTCTTACAGAGGACCCGGGTTCGATCCCCAGCACCCACATGGCGGCCGAGAACCGTCTGAAACTCCAATCCAGGAGAACTCCAGTTCCAGGGGAATCCGAGACCCTCTTCTGACCTCCGCGGCATTGCACGACACACAGGTGCACAACTTGCATGCAGACAGTACATTCATACACATACGGAAATAAAAAAATTAAAAAAAAAAAAAAAAAAGAGTATCAAGCACTGGGCATGGTGGCGCACACCTTTAAAACCTAGGACTGGGTGTGGGGGGGGCAGGAGGCAGGTGGATCTTTGTGAGTTCGAAGGCCAGCCTGGTCTACAAGTGAGTTCCAGGACAGCTGGGGCTACAGGGAGACCCTGTCTCGAAAAACAAAAAAAAAAAAAAAAAAAAAAAAAAAAAAGTAGTTCCCAGCATCCACATGGTGGCTAACAACCACCCATAACTCCAATTGCTGGGTGCCTGACACAGATGCACTTACGTACATAAAGGCAATACATTCGTACACATAAAATTAAGTTGTGTGGCCCTGTACCCCCAGTCCCTAGAGAACTGCTGGCTACAGAGAGGAACCCTTATGGGTCTGCCATTTCCAGCGCCCTGCCTCAGGCGAGGGCATGTCCTAGCCCACTTCCCATGTGCCTCCACATGAGGCCCTGGAACAACTCAACAGCACTAGAAATGTCACACTTACCCTGAAACTTGTAAATGGTGGAGATGATGCCAAGGATCTCCACGTTGAACATGGCCTCGGGGCGGGCCTCAGCCCCCAGCACCCCTCTCCGACGCCTGGTCTTTTTCCTAATCCGGAGCAGCAGGCTACTGGTGCTGAAGCGGTTAGCACACACCGGGTGGCAGTAAGGGTCCATGGGTCGGAAGTAGAGCTCTAGCCTCTTGGTGGGGTCAGTGTAGATCTACAGTCATGCCGAGGGTAGACAGAGAGGGCAGAGTAAGCAGCTGAGCACCATAAAGCCTGACTGATGGTGACCCAGAAGGCCCAGGATGGTCATGTCCAACCCTGAGCTCTTAATTCCCATAAAACTCTTATTAAAACCCAAGTTGAGCCAGGCGTGGTGGCGCACGCCTTTAATCCTAGCATTCGGGAGGCAGAGGCAGGCGGATCTTTGTGAGTTCAAGGCCAGCCTGGTCTACAGAGTGAGTTCCAGGACAGCTGGAGCTATAGGGAGACCCTGTCTCGAAAAGACACACACACACACACAAAAAAAAAACCCAAGTTGAGGGTGGGGAGGAAGGATGGTGTAGTGGTTTAGAGCACTGGCTGCTTTTGAAGACCTGGGTTTAATTCCCAGCACCCTCATGGCAGCTAAGAACTGTCCACAACACCAGTTTCAGTGGATCCAATGCCCTTCTTCTGATGTCCATGGGCACTGCAATCTGGTGCACTTACACACATGCAGGCAATACATTCATACACATAAAAATAAAATAACAAATTTAAAAATTAAAAAATATCATCTGGGGCTGGAGAGATGGCTCAGTGATTAAGAGCACCGACTGCTCTTGCAGAGGACCCAGGTTCGATTCCCAGCACCCATGTGAAGGCTAAGAACCGTCTTTAACTCCAGTTCCAGGGGAATCCGATGCCCTCTTCTGACCTCCAAGGCATTGCATGACACAGGTGCACCAACCTACATGCAGACGGTACACTCGTACACATAAAAAATAAAAAAAATTAAAAATTAAAAAAAAAAGTACAGACATGAATAAGAGGTCCCAACCCTCAGAGAGTTTACGTCTTGGGGTTAAGGAGCTAGGACGGGCAATAAACATGTCAAAATTAAAATCCAGACTTAAATAAAGAGGGCAATGAGTCATATATTAACTAACAAGAGTCTGCTCAGGATCAGGGGGGTCAAGAAAAACCTCTCTAAATGAAAACATTTCAAGGGTATGTAGCCTTGAATAAAGTGTGTCTGTTCACTTATAAAATGCAGGCATTGGGGACAGGAGAGATGGTTCAGTGGTTAAGAGTACTGGCTGCTATGCCGTCTTGGTGGCACCTGCCTTTAATCCCAGCACTTGGGAGAGAGAGTCAGGATGATCTCTGTGAGTTCAAGGCCAGCCTGGTCTACACAGCTGGGGCTACAGGAAGACCCTGTCTCAAAGACCAAAAAAAGGACGCTAAGCCCCGCCCAAACTTCGTTGCCAAGGAAACCGCCTCCCAGTGGTGCGCCGGGATGCTCCTTACTCGGGAGACGCCTTCCTCGCCGCCCAGGGTCTGCAACATCTTGGCCTCGTTCCGCACCACGCCAGGGTACTCCACGCACACCAGGCGCCGCTCACGCCGCAAGTCCACAGGGATGGCAGTCATCGACCCCGCGTCAGTCGCCTCGGCCGCCATGCCTGCCTGTCCGGCTGGGCCTGCCGCGGTCCGTTCCGGAAAAGGCTCCCAGAAGCCTCGCCTCAGTAGTTCCGTGAAGGAATCGTTCTGGCCCTCCACACTGTTCACGTCTATTTACATCAGGGAAACACTTAGGCCTCTGGAAACAAATCCACGTCGGCGTTTGTTGACTTAGAGAGTCAACAAGGCACTCCACCTTTTAGTTTAAAATGAGAGGGTTGGACGGGTGGGCGGGGCGATGGCTTCGCCAGTCCAGAGGTTCAGCCAATGAGAAATCCGGAGAAAGCAGAACTTGGCCGGATCTTTCCGGAGACCTCGTCCAATGAAAATTTGGGGGCGGGCCCGATGGCCTTCTGGCCGCGTCCTTCCAGAGATTTCGTTCAATGAGAATACGGAGGTGGGTCCAGAGCTCTTAAGACCGGGTCCTTCCGGAGACTTTGTCCAATGAGAGCTAGGGGGAGGACCCGAGGGCCGCTAACCAGGTTCTTCCTGATATTTCGTCCAATGAGAGCTTGGGGATGGGCCTGAGCCGCACTTCACTGCAGGACGGTGTGCCAGCATGCAGTTGCTGCCAATCTATTACTGCTGAGTAGTTCCTGATGCGGGGTAGGATTTCCAGCCCGGAAGCCTCGAGTTCGGGGCGGGCTGTAGACTTCCTCATCGTCCGTTAGGCAGATGCCGAAGACCTGTGCGGTTTTGCAGGACCCACTGATGAAGGGGCGTCATCAGGCGGGGGTGTGCATCTCCGGGCCAGAGAAATGGCTGTGGGGATGCAAAGGGACCCCTGTGTGGGTACCCCGAGTGTTTGGAGTGCTTTCTCAATCCAGGTGCATTTGAGAAGGCAAAATAAGTCTCTGCAAAGTTAAGAGAGTTCGCTGGGCGTGGTGGCGCACACCTTTAATCCTAACACTTGGGAGGCAGAGGCAGGCGGATCTCTGAGTTCAAGGCCAGCCTGGTCTACATAGTGAGTTCCAGGACAGCCGGAAGTACAGGGAGGCCTTGTCTCAAAATGACAAAAAAAAAAAAAAAAAAAAGAGGATTCAATGGATTTTTAAATTTTTATTTTTTTCTTTTTGAGACGGTGACTCCCTGCAGCCCCAGCTAGCCTAGAACTCGCTATGTAGACTAGGCTGGCCTTGAACTCACAGAGATCCACCTGCCTCTCTGGGATTAAAGGCGTGTGCCACCACGTCTGTAGCCCCGGCCTTTTATTTAATTTTTTTAAATTTATTTTTTATGTGTATGAGTGTACTGTCTGCATGTAGGTTGGTGCACCCTTGTCGTGCAATGCCTCAGAGGTCAGAAGAGGGCGTTGGATTCCCCTGGAACTGGAGTTAAAGATGGTTCTCAGCCACCATGTGGGTGCTGGGAATCGAACCCGGATCCTCTGCAAGAGCAGTTGGTGCTCTTAACCTCTGAGCCATCTCTCCAGCCCCAACCCTGGCCTTTTTTTTTTTTTTTTTTTTTTGGTATTTTTGAGACAGGGTCTCCGTGTAGTCCCAGCTGTCCTGGAGCTCACTCTGTAGACCACAAAGGCCCATCAGGACTCAGCCAGCCCCTGGCAGCAGGGAGCTCCAAGGAGGATGGAGGAGAGGCCGTGTAGGCCTTGGGCTCCCTCTCCTGTTGGTGGGGCTTGTGCGTTCTGTCATAGGGAGATTCTGGGTTGAGAAGCCAAGATACCTGTTCTACTTGGTTTTGATTGGTGTGAGAAAACACTGTGACCAATACTAACTTGGGGAAAAAAGGGGGTTATTTAGCTTACCTGCCACCCCATCACAGTTCGTTAGGTAGAGCCCAAGGTAGGAATTCAGGGCAGGAACCTGGAGGCAGGATCTGAAGCCCAGGCTGTGGAGGAACATGGCTTACTGGCTTGCTCCCCTGGCCCATACTCAACCTGCTTTCTTTCTTTTTTTTTTTTGAGGCAGAGACTCTCTTTTAGTCCCAGCTGGCCTGGAACTCACTATGTAGACCAGGCTGGTCTTGAACTCAAAGATTTCACCTGCCTCTGCTGAGTGTGGGAATTACAGGCATGCACCACTCCGCCCAGCCTCAACCTGCCTTCTTATACAATACAGTGCAAGCTGCCCAGGGGTGACACTACTCACAGTGGGCTGGGCCCTCCCATGTCACTCAACAATCAAGAAAATACCCCATAAACACGGCCATGGGCCAGTCCATTGGAGCCAATTCTTCAGTTGAGGCTCCCTTAACCCAGGTATGTCAAGTTCCACTAAAGCTGTCCAGCACAATACCTTTCCGGAGTTCACATGCTGAGCAAAACTTCCAATGTGTCTTTGTGTTCTGTCTTGCTCTCCAGTTGGTGGTGGTTTTTCAGAATGGAGAACTTGAATGATAAACTTTACTCCTGTCTGCAACTGTAAATCAACAAATCAGTAAATTTACCTCTCACAACCCCTGTAATGTGACACCAGTCCGTTCCCAAACCTGTGTCATGATTTTGCAGAGTTGGCTGTAAAATATTGGATGCACATTGCATTCAGTATTCGGGACCTACTCACAGTGCTTGCTAAGCAACATTTGCGTCATATGTTAAACATCTGAGGTTCTTATTTACCTATGTATGTTATTAGTTGCTGAACACAGCACCCCTACCTCTGGATGAGATGAGATTGGCTTCCTGAACCCACAAAGCTGATTCTGAACTACCCTCTGTGAGGCCATCGTCCAGCGGAGTGACTCTAGTTCTTATCCTCTAATCTCTTAGGGATGGAAGAGTGGCCTTCCTGTCCCCAGTGGCTCCCCAGTGCCCATTTTCTCCACCACCTGCCTGGCAGTTCCTCCTACTTTAGGTTTCTGTGTAGGCTTTACCCTCCTAGGGACTTCTTTGACACCTTAAGTCTTGTTTTGTGCTGTCCTCGGTACCCAGGGACCCAAGCTCTTCTGACAGCGAGCCTGAAGCATGGTCTTAATTATTTTGGGGGGTATCTTTTTGAGACAGGGTTTCCCTGTAGCCCCAGCTGGCCTGGAACTCACTATGTAGATGAGGCCGGCCTTGAACTCACAGAGCTCTGCCGGCCTCTGCCTCCTAAGTCCTGGGATTAAAGGTGTATGCTACCACACCCTGCAGTCTTATCTCTTTAATGCTGGCCTTGCTTCACCTGGTGGCCACTTCCTGAGGACAAGGTGTTTCACCTGTCTGGCCTATCGCTGGTCTCTCAGGGCTTGGTATAGAATGTAAAGTCATAAGCCCACCTAAGTTGGGGAATTTCCAGGAAAGCCAACTGAGGTAGAAGTTCTGAGAAAGTTGCTCCAAGGGACTGGAGAGATGGCCTAGCTGACTGCTCTTGCAGAGGACCCGGGTTCGTTCCCCAGCACCCACATGGCAGCTGAGAACTGTCTTTAACTCCAGTTCCAGGGGAATACGACACCCTCTTCTGACCTCCGAGGCATTGCACGACATGGGTGCACAAACCTACATGCAGACAGTACATTCATACACAAAAAATAAATAAAATTTTAAAAAAAGTTGCTCCAATCAGGCTCCTACTGATACCAGTCACAGCCTCAGTTTATCTTGAGATGCTTCTACTGATCCCAGCCACAGATCCACCTATGTCCATTCCCCTACCTTCCCACACCCATTTCATTGTAAGCCCACTTCCTGTGTGCTGGGCATAAAAACTGCCACTTTGGGACATTTGGTTGCTGGTCATCCTAATCCCAACACAGGCAGACCAGCCGCCATGCCTGAAATAAGCCCGTCTTCCTTCTCATCAGAGTCCTGACTCTTTCTCCCACTGCGCATAGTCTCCCCTCAAAATGAACCCAACACAGAGTAGATACTCAGGAAAGACAGACTGAACGAGCAAATATGGCCACTTAAAAAAATTCGCACTGATGCAATCCCAATTAAAATCCCCAAGAGTTTCTTCACAGGCTTGGAAACAAAAAGTCCTTAATTTCATTTGGAAAAACAAAAGACCCCAAATGGCCAAAACAACACTGAGTGAAAAGAGCAATGCAGGGGGGATCTCTATACCAGACTTCAAACTATACTACAGGGCTATAGTCAAAAAAACAGCTTGGTACTGGCACAAAAACAGACCTGTTGACCAATGGAACAAAACTGAAGATCCAACTTGAGCACATACAATTTCAGCCATCTCATATTTGACAAGGGGGCCAAGAAGACACAATGGAGAAAAGACAGCATCTTCAGCAAGTGGTGTTGGCAAAACTGGATCAGCACTTGTAGAAGAATGAAATTAAACCCCTACTTCTCGTCCTGTACAAAAGTCAACTCCAGCCAGGCGTGGTGGCGCAGGCCTTTAATCCTAGCATTCAGGAGGCAGAGGCAGGTGGATCTTTGTGAGTTCAAGGCCAGCCTGGTCTACAGAGTGAGTTCCAGGACAGCTGGGGCTACAGGGAGACCCTGTCTCGAAAAGACCAAAAAAAAAAAAAAAACCCAAAAAAAAAAAGTTAACTCCAGATGTATAGACCTCAAATGAAATCCCAAACTCTGAAGGTGATAGAATAAAAAGTTGGCAGCAGGCTACAAGGAAAGGCTAGGAAAAGGACTTCTCAAATCAGACTGCTGTTTTGCTGCGCAAGAATTAAGGTCGCAACATTGACAAATGGGACCTCATTTAACACAAAGCTTCTGTACATCAAAAGAAAACAAGGAAGTGAAGAGAAATCCCACAGTGTGAGGAAACCTTCACGCAGAAATATCTGACAAAGCATTGATCTCCAGAATATTAACTCTCAAAAAACAAAGAAGAAAGAAAAACAAATGACCCACTCAATAGATGAGCAAAGATCTGAACAGAGACTTCAACCAGTGAGGGAATTAGAGATGGCTGAGAAAACATCTAAGAGAGTGTTCATCATATCATTAATCATTAAGGAAATGCAAATCAAAACCACTCTGAGATATCTTAGTCCAAAGACTGGCTAGGATCAAGAAAACAAATGATACCAAGTGCTGGAGAGGTTATGGGGAAAGGGGAACACTCATCCCTGCTGCTGGTGGGAATGTAAACTGGTACAAGCACTATGAAAAAAGCAGTGTGGAGAAACGCTTGGAAGACTTGGAATGACTGCCACCTGACCCAGCCATTCCACTCCTGGGCATGTACCCACAAGACCATTCTTACTTGCAGAGATCATGCACAGCCACGTTTATTGCAGCTCTCTTCACAATAGCAAGGAGCTGGAACCAACCCCAGTGCCCCTCAACTGACGAGGGATAGAGAAAATCTGGTACATCTACACAATGGAGTTTATGCAGCAGTAAAGAAAGATGACATCATGAGCTTTTGCAGGTAAATGGTGGGCTAAAATGAAGATATCATGCTGAATGAAGTAACACAGTCCCAGAAAAAAAAACGAATGGTATCCCTCATCTGTGGATGCTAGCAACCTAATTGTAGTAGGCAAATGAGATAATGTTCATATCTTTCTGAAAACAACTGTGCTCTTAATATGGTGAATCCCTTAAAATATAATAAAATAATTAAAAAATTTTTTTTATTTATTATTTATTATTTATTTTTGTATGTGTATGAATGTACTGTCTGCATGCAGGTCTGTGCACCCGTGTCGTGCAATGCCGCGGAGGTCAGAAGAGGGTCTCGGATTCCCCTGGAACTGGAGTTCTCCTGGAATTGGAGTTACAGACGGTTCTTAGCCGCCATGTGGGTGCTGGGGATCGAACCCGGGTCCTCTGCAAGAGCGTTGGTGCTCTTAACCGCTAGGCTATCTCTCCAGCCCCAATAAATAAATTTTTAAAAAAGTAAAAAACAATTTGCACTGAGCCAGGCATGGTGGCGTGCACCTATTAATCCTAGCACTCAGGAGGCAGAGGCAGGTGGATCTTTGTGAGTTCAAGGCCAGCCTGGACTACAGAGTGAGTTCCAGAACAGCTGGGGTTACAGTGTCAAAAAGACCAAAAAGTAAAAAAAAAAAAATTTGTACTGAATTTTATTTTACACATGAGTGTATTGTCTATATGACTGTATGTAAGTGCACCGTGTCATGCAGTGCACACGAAGGTCAGAAGAGGGTATCAGATCCCCCTGGAACTGGAGTTACAGTTGTTAGCTGCCATTCAGGTGCTGGGAATCAAACCCTGGTCCTCTGCAAGAGCAGCCAGCGCTCCTGACCACTGAGCCATCTCTGCAGTTCCTTCTTGATTCATTCATTCATGCTGCCCCATCAGGACATGGTCACAGGATCATTGAATCAAGTCTTGTCCCAAAGTGGAATGACCCAGAGTGCACAGGAACCAAGGAGAGAGGCAGAAGTGGCCACAAGACGGGGCCCAACCCCAGGGCATCAGACCAAGCTTCTCCAAAACAGAGCCTGAGGCCTGGAGGGCCAGCTTTGAGCAGAGAGGAGCCAAAAGGGTCAGGAAGCCATTAAAGGGGTCCATACAGGCATGCAGTTAGCAAATGCTCCCTTCCATGTTCCTGGCCCCGGTCAAGGCACAGATGATGCGGCGGAAAGGCTTTTCTAGAGCTTACACTGTGCAGCAAAGTCAAGCAGTGAAGGAAACAAGGGGCTGGGGTGCAGCTCAGTGGCAGAGTGTGTACTTGCGTGTTCCAGGCCCCAGGTTCCCTCTCTAGTGCCAGCCCCCAGCCACACACCTATCCCAATACCTAGTAATGAAAGCATCAAGGAAAAACCAAGCCCAGGTCTTTCCTGTTTTCCTGAAATCTGCCCTGCCAGATACGGTTTCCCAACAGGCCCTGGGGCTGTCCTCCAGGAAGTCACAAGTTCTCCACTGAGCCAGCACAGGCTCAGATCCTGTCTAGACACCCGGGATACAGTGGTGTGGGACTGGGTACAGTGCCCGGCACCCCAACACCTCTCCATCCATTTTCCTAAGCACTAAAGTTGTGACAGGCCCCTGCTGACACAACATCTTGCTCAAGCTCAGGCCCTGGCCACCTGGTATCCTGTCCTCTGAGGTGACCCAGGGCAGTATCCCCAGGGGGGATGCTGGCCGAGTAGCGGGGCCAAATCCAACAGGGCTATGGTGGGATGGAAGCTGACTGACACAGGTCATCCTAATCCCCCCATGTCTGTCTTTTGTCCAGGACCCTGAATTCTGAATAGTGTCAGGATTACTAGTGTTCCCTTCTGTGGGAAAACTGAGAGTGGGGTAGAACTGACCTTTCATCAACTAGTGAAAAGGAGGACTTTGGAAAAATGTTTCTTCTGAGCTACCATAAATCAGTGGAAGTGCACTTGTTTAAACTTGCACAAGGTTCAGGGTTCCATCCTCAGCACTGAGAAGGAAAAGAGAAGTCCCCCAGTACTTCACAAAAAGTTCCTTTGGGCTCCAGAATCTGAATACTTCTTGTTGTCCTACTAGGTTAGTCTACAGAGCACACAGCGGTGGTTAATAACTCCCTAGCAACTCCCTTCTTTGACTGGATAAGACGTAATGCTTAACTTTGGCCAGTAGATGGCGGCAGAGCATCGGCGTAGGCAACGCCTCCCCTGCTGGTGGTAGGTGCTCAAGACACCCAGGGAGAAGGTGATCTTGCTTCTTTCACTGAGGCGCAAGGCATTCTCTTAATTGGTCAGAAAGCAAAATTAAACCAATACAAGACTGGATTCAGATTTGTTCTTAGATACAGTTTATGTTGCCAAGTTAAATATATATATTTGGGGCAGGGGATCTTTTTGAGACAGGGTTTCCCTGTAGCCCCAGCTGGCCTGGAACTCACTATGTAGGCCAGGCTGTCCTTGAACTCAGTGATCCGCCTGCCTCTGCCTTCCAAGTGCCGGGATCAAAGGCGTGGGCCACCATGCCCGGCAATTAAATATATTTTAAAATGTGCTTAGCCAAGGCATACTCAGTGAAGCTAATGAGATTTCAGCATCATGGGCTTCAGTTGCATGCACCCATTTTGAAGGTCGTGGCAGTGTTTTTATAAAAATATGGATGTGCTCTCGTACATACACACACACACACACACATACACATTATGTCATATATATATTATATATATGATATATACAGCCTGTGGAATGTGAGTCGTGTCCCCAGATGTCCTTCAGTGAGGGTCCACCACTGGACCCAACAAGAATCCCATCCCCATTGCCAAAAGTTCCTTATGTTGAGTGGGGATTTCTTTCTTTTTTTTTTTTTTTGGTCTTTTCGAGACAGGGTCTCCCTATAGCCCCAGCTGTCCTGGAACTCACTCTGTAGACCAGGCTGGCCTTGAACTCACAAAGATCCATCTCCCTCTGCCTCTAAAGTGCTAGGATTAAAGGCGTGCACCACCACGCCCCGGCCAAGTTGGGATTTCTAACGTACTTCTTCACTTCTGTGCTGGGTTTGATAGGATTTTGCGTGCTGTCACCACTGCTGCGAGTTCACTTGAGTAACTGAGCAGCTGTCTGGACGCCTCTGTTTCCTTGTGGTCATCCACCCCCTCCCGATCTTAACAATCTCCCCGCCTCCTCCTCCATAAAGGGCCAGTCTTGGGAGGTTTGAAGTAGGTGTCCTGTTCAGGATAAGCACTCTGCGGCCTCTTGTTTTCTGAAAACTGACAAACATATGGAACATTTCATAAATTTGTATGTGATCCTTGCACAGGGCCATGCTAATCTCCGTTTCATAGGTGGAGGAGGTGGGGAGGTTCTGGGAGAGGAGGGGGGTCCTAAATACCAACAAACAATATTGCATGAAAAATCACAAAAATTCAATAAAAATTTGTTAAGACAGCCATCCCTTTCCATCCAACCTGCCCTCTGTCACTGTGCTGGGAATCATGGGTGTGTAGTCTCAAGCATGTGTGGGATTTAAAGAAGGGGAAGTGAGCTGGGAATACGTGTTTCTAGAGTGAATGGAATGTATGGGTGTGGCTTGCAGCCACTTCCGTGTGCAGTTAAGAGATTGCTGGTCACCTGTAGAGATGGCCTTCAGGAATACACACCCCATTCAACTTCAGGGATGATTAACTGATGGACTTGAACATGCATGGTCAGGGGAGGTATAGAGCTCAGACCATCATCCAGGCTGTGGGAAATTCCACGAGGGAGAAGACGTACAGAACTAATGAAGTGAGGCTGACTGGGTGGCTCAGTGGGTGAAGGTGCTGCCGCCACGCCTGACTACTTGAGTTGGATGGTGGAAGAAAAGAAGGGACTCCTGCAAGTTGTTCTCTGACCTCCACTCATGTGCTGTGGCATTCACACCCCCCCCCAACACATAGGAACGGAATAAAATGTGACAAAAATAAAGTGAAGAGTGACGGGAAAAGACACCTGACCTTTGGCCTCCACGGCACACATGGGCGAGGACTTAGAAATGGTCGAGGTGGGGTCGCAACTAGACATCCGTCGGTAGGGTGCTTGCGAATCCTGCAAGAAGCACTGGGTTCCATCGAGCACCGCACAAACCAGAGGTGGAGGCCACCCTTCTAATCCCAGTTCTGGAGGAAGGAGGATCAGAAATTCAGGGTCAACCTTGGCTACACAGTGAGCTTGAGGCCAGCCTGGGACACTCAGGAGACTTTCAAAAAAAGTGAAAGTAAAGAAAGAAAGAATGAATGATTTTCTTATATTTTGGGGAGGGGTTGTTTGTTTGTTTTTGAGACAGGGTCTCACTACGCAGCACTTGGCTGGCCTGTAAATCCCCAGAGTACCAGGCTGGCCTTGAACTCGCAGAGATCCACTTGCCTCTTCTTCCTGAGTGCTGGGTCAGTTTGCATAAGGCAGAGGCAGGTGGATCTTTGTGAGTTCAAGCCCAGCCTGATCTACAGAGTGAGTTCCAGGACAGCTGGGGCTACAGGGAGACCCTGTCTCAAAAAAGACAAAAAAATAAATAATAAATAAATAAATAAATAAGTAAATAAAAATAAAAAAGAAGGAAAAAGAAATGTTTAAAAAGAATGTCATAAACAAGAATATGTATTCTCCAGATATCAGATATAGGCCACGTGTTTTTCCTGAATTATCTTTATCTGCCTTTGGTTTTGAGTCTGTTTATGCTATGACAAATGTGTTGAATTCTCCCACTGCGACTACAGAATGGTCTATTTCTCCTTTTAATTTGTCAGTTTTATTCCAAATGTATTTTGGATTATGTGACTATCAGCATATAGATTCCTGCAAGTGGTCCTTTAGTCGCCAGGAAATTACTCCCTTCCTTCCTTCCTTCCTTCCTTCCTTCCTTCCTTCCTTCCTTCCTTCCTTCCTTCCTTCCTTCCTTCGTTTGTTTTTGTCTTCTTGAGACAGGGTCTCCCTGTAGCCCCAGCTCTCCTGGAATTCACTATGTAGACCAGGCTGGCCTCAAACTCACAGAGATCTGCCTGCCTCTGCCTCCCAAGTGCCGGGATTAAAGGCGTGCACCTCCATGTCCAGCTAGTAGCTACTTTAGACATCATAATGTGAATCCTTGATCTATGAAAGTGGAACTATGTACACATCCCTAACTTTGCCGCTTCCAGGACCATGTAGACATGCAGTTATTGCCTGCTTTTTGTCCTATGTTATTTTTTCATTTATGTATGTGGGCATACATCTAAATCAACTTTATTGAGATACATTGTATAAGCAAAAATAACATCCAATTTAAGTGCATAGCTCAAAGATATCAATGTAGTTGTCATGTTGATTGTGACAGAGCTCGGCCTAAAGAGTTCCCTGGTTCACAATGGGGAGAGGGTCAGTCAATAAAGCCTTTGCCATTGGAGCAAGAGGGCCCGAGTTCAACCCTCAGAACCCATGGAAAAAAATCCAGGACATGATGGCACACCACACACCTTTAGACTCAGCATTAGGAAGGCAGAGACAGGCAGAGCTCTGTGAATTTGAGCCCAGCATGGTCTACATAGCAAGTTCCAGGCTAGCAAGGGCTACACAGTGACACTGTTTCAAAAGAAAAAAAATGCAGGCATGATGGATAATCTCAATACCTGGGAGGTTGACATAGATGGAGTCTGGGCTCAGCTGCTGGGCACTCCAGCCTTCTTGGAGAGTTCCCGGCCAGTGAGAGACGCTGCCTCAAAAAAACCAAAGTGGACATTCCCAAGGAATGATGCCCACATTATCTTCGGTCTTCCACATACATGTGCACATACACATGTGCACCTGCATACAAGAACACACAGACACAGACACACATAGCCAGCCCCTGGCTTATTTATGCAACTCGCCCACCACTTGGGCAGGCGGAACAGGGCTGTGGCTGGTGACTGGGTCTTTTCATCACCTATGGAACCCCAAACCCAGAAGGGGCAAGCATTTGACAGACAGGGTCTGCCTGCTGCAGAGCCGGGGAGGAATCTGCTGAGCTCAGCCAGGCGGGGACCAGGCTGGGATGCACCCCCCTTCTGAGATTACCCCCAAAGAGAACTCCCAAAGGAAGCAGACATGAATCCTGAACTATGGAGGGGGAAGAGAGGAAATGGTGTCCAAAGTGATGATGACATCAAATGAAGTGACGATGACATCAAACGCTGCTCAAGCTGAATTCATCCCATCTCTCTCTCCCACCCTCTCACAGGATGCTCTCTCAGGAATGGCTGCCCTCCCAACCCCCCACCTGGCTCCCTGGGCATCCCAGACTCTCCAAGCCTCTGCCCCACACCTGAAGGATACCCACTGCATCATCAGCTTGCTCCATCTCCCTAATGCGTCCGGACCCTTCCATTTGCCTCCCTCCCCTCTCTGCCCTGCCTCTCAGCTCTGCCTGGCACAGACCCTGCTACCACGTGCCCCACATCCATTCGCACCGAGGAATCAGAAGCCAGTTGCTCCCAATTCAAAACTCAAGAAATGAAGAAAAGTGCTCAGAGTAAAACTTCCCTCTAGCCCCCTTCCTTGAGACACTGTGTGTGTGTGTGTGTGTGTGCGCATGTACAAGTGTGTACACTCTCACATGTGTGCATGTGGAGGCCAGCTTTTTTTTTTTTCAGGGTCTCCCTGTAGTCTGGAACTTGCTATGTAGACCAGGCTGGCCTTGAACTCA
>VZQC01013594.1:3812896-3851641 GCA_009823505.1 Rhizomys pruinosus
CAGTACATTCATACACATACAAGAATAAATAAAATCTTTTTTAAAGTTTAAAAATTAAAAAAAAAAGTGTGTGTGTGGGTGGCTGGAGAGTTTGCTCAGCAGTTAAGAGCACTGGCTGCTCTTGCTTAGGACTCAACACCATGTGGAGACAAACAACCATCTATAATGCAGTTCCTCCAAGCCCACCCACATTTAATGACAATTATGACCAGCCCCAGATGGATAATGGTTTCAGGCTGGGAGTGTCTATAACTGGGGATGTAAAGCTTCCCTATGGGCTGGGACTGGGATTCAGCAGGTGAAAAATCAGCCAAGAATTGAGGAAGCTGCCTCCAAGCACAGGGACCATCATTCCCTGGAGCTCAGAGGGGCATAAAGCCAGGCTGGGAGAAAGACAATGAGGTTTCTGTGTTCAGAATCACCCTGGAGAGAACAGGCTCCCTGCAGATCGCCTACTGCCCTGCAGGTGCCTCCCTGCTCCCACCTAGAGCTGGGCTCCCCGGCTGTCAGCCATTCTGGGTGGAATGTAACCTGTTTCTTCACCTGCACAGTGAGCTGTTTGAGACCAGTCTTCTGGTTTTTACGATTTTATTCTGCAAAGACCAAGGGCCCACTATGTCCGCAGCGTTGATCCTTTATTGGGGTGGGAGGTGCAAAAGTTATCTTAACCATTTCTAAGTGTGGTTCTGCAGCATTAAGCTCACATATTGGTTGTGCAACTGTCCCCACTACCCATCTCCAGAATGTTTTCTTTTTTTTTTTATTAATTTTTTTTATTTATTTCTGTATGTGTATGAATGTACTGTCTGCATGCAAGTTTGTGCACCCGTGTCGTGCAATGCCGTGGAGGTCAGAAGAGGGTGTCGGATTCCCCTGGAACTGGAGTTCTCCTGGAATTGGAGTTTCAGATGGTTCTTGGCCACCATGTGGGTGCTGGGGATCGAACCTGGGTCCTCTGCAAGAGCGGTCGGCGCTCTTAACTGCTAGGCCATCTCTCCAGCCCCAGCTAGAATGTTTTCATCTTGCAAAACTGAAACTCTGTCTCCATCACCCACTGTCTCTGGTCTCCGACCCCAAGCCCTGATAATGTTATAAATGTGAATCACAGTTTGGAGGGTATCTGCTGGAATTTCCAGCTTCTCATGTCCAGGACACACAGTAAGTTTATTAAGAAAAAAAAGGAGGGGCTGGAGAGATGGCTCAGTGGTTAAGAGCACTGGCTACTCTTACAGAGGACCCAGGTTCTGTTCCCAGCACCCACTTGGTGGCTAGTAACTGACCTTAACTCCAGTTCCAGGGGATCCAACACCCTCTTCTGCCTCCCCAGGCATTGTACCATACAATGTCCTTATACACACAGGCAAAACACTCATACATATAAAATATAAGTAAATAAATGAGGTTTTTAAAGCCATACATATTTAAAGTGGGTCTGCCCAGATCTCCTAATGTGATCAAGAAAATCACTCAGCAGTGTGCCCAAAGATTTGTCTCACAGCAGATTTCAGATTCAGTCAGGCTGACAATCAGGATTAGCCACACAGTGAGGCATGCTGCCGGAGCCCGCTAGCTTTCCACAGCTATTTGGGACAGGCCTTGGGCAAGCTACACTCATGTAATGGATGGTTTGGTTTTTGTTGTTTTGTGGGCTTTTTTTTTTTTTTTTTTTTTGCAGGATTTGGGACTGAACCCAGAGCCCTACCTGTGCTAGGTACATACTCCACCTGGGAACTGAGCAATCTGGAGTTTGCAAAGTTCTAATGAGCAGAAACCTCTTCTTGACCCCTCTTTTCCTTCCCAGAAAGAAGAAAGGGTCTTCCTCAAGATCGTGGCAGAGACTTTGGGGATCCATGCTGCAGGAGAACTTACACAAGCATTGGGTCTGGAAACTGACGCCTAGGCCGGTGCCCATTCAGGACCTTGCTCTACTCTACCATCCCATGTATACTGGGACACGGCCCAAGCAAGCTTACTTAGAGCAAGAGAGCCCTTAGATGCCAGGCAAGTGAGTCCTGAGCCCTGAACACAGGCTTTGTGCTGGACCTTATCCCCTAAGCAACCAAGCAACCTCATTCCAGCCAGATCCTGGTCCTCCAGGCCCAGGAAACAGTCCATAGCCTGGGGTCACTGCTCTTTGCCAAGAGAACCTTAGCTCCCCCCAAAACAACCTTCATTTTATAATGAACATCAGGGCCAAGAGTAGGGACCAACTCCTTTAGTGTGACAGCTCAGCACTGAGCCCAGCTTCCAGTCTGTCATCTCCAACTTCTGTACTGCCACAGGAACCCCAGGCCTGGCTCCATCCAGCCTCATGCAAATGACCAGAGGGTCTCCTGTCATGTAGAGCTCCTTAGGGTGCACTCCACTTGTTACTGATGCTGGAAATCCAGGGTCCCCCAGAGGTCTCTATGGCTGACAAGGTTGAGTGCCATGCTCACTTTTGGCCCCGTCCTCGCCAGCCAGGCTGGGAATGGCCTTCCCGGCGCTCTGTCCACCAGCCTGTCTTCTGAAGCCAGGCACCTCACTTCCTCAACACGATGATGGCCAGGCTGCCCAGAGGGGGTGCGACTATGCCTGCAGAGAACATGGTTTGCAGGCTGAGCTGGTGGAAGGACACCCACACCCGGGGTGGAGGGCATTTGTGGGGTACCCTCCCTTCGAACTTTCTAAGAAGGTCCCCACCCTTCTTTTTCTCCCTCTGTGGCCGGGGGCGGATGGCAACACAAGAGTTGGCCTGGGTGCTTCCTCTTTGTCCAGCGTGCTGGGCAGTGGCAGAGCTCTGAGCCTTTAGCTCCCAGCAGGGCCACCTGGGGCCGCCCAATCGCCTGCCTCCCCACAGACTTCTCAGCCCACACCTGCAGCAGCCCAGGGCTCCTGGAAGAGGCATCTGCCTAGGAGGCTTTGAGGGCCAGGGCAGACCCTTATCTCCGGGCCAGGGGCCTGGTCTTCAGTTGGAGCTTTGTAATCTGACATTGTGATTTTTCATCCTTGTTTTCGCCCCCATGGAGGGAAGATTTGCTGAGTCATGGTGGGGAGGTGGTTGCAGGGGGCTCGGGGCAAGGCAGCTGCGGGGCAGTGATAAGTCTGAGGCTGGGCTGAGAGGTACGGGGGAGCCAGAGGGAGGAAACCCTGAACTGACGTTTCTAGCTCAAGATTGGCGTCTTCCGTAGAGCTGCCCTGGGGAGGCCAGAATCCTGAACCTTCCCTTCTGAAGAGTCCAGGGCAGGGCCAGGCCTTGGGGGAGGGGGGCACAGATGCCAGCCAAGCCTCTGAGCATCCCATGATCTGCCAGGACAGTAACAGTGGTTCTGGTGGGAGAGAGATACTAGGTCTTTTTTGGTTTCCACATTGACCGCCTGAGGCTCTGACAGGGTCCCACTGGGCCCTAGCCCTTCAGCAGGTGGGACAGAGAGAAGGGCTCTGGTCTTTGCTGCTGGGCCCTGCACCAGTCTTCTGAAAGCCAGCCGCTTCTCAAATTCTGTCTTCCTGAGTCCGTTTCCTCCAAAAGCACTTCCCCGACTCTAAGGGCTGAGCTTGGTGACCCCCTTGGTCTCCCAGAGCTCACTGAACATACTTCACTCCAAGTTTTGCCCCATAGGGAGCATCCCCGAGCACAAACTCAGCCTTAGGGCCTCTCCTCCAACTCTGAAAGGAGCTGTCTTCTAAAAGTCTGGGACTGCCTTCTTGTCGGGTGTGGTGGCGCACGCCTTTAATCCTAGCACTCGGGAGGTAGAGGCAGGCGGATCTTTGTGAGTTCAAGGCCAGCCTGGTCTACAGAGTGAGTTCCAGGACAGCTGGGGCTACAGGGAGACCCTGTCTCGAAAAGACCAAAAAAAAGTCTGGGACTGCCAAGTGCCAAGAACTCCACAGAAGTGACCCCCCCGGACCCTGCCCAGGCCCCCTCTCTGCAGCCACTGGCTAAGACAGGTACACCACCCTGCCTTCCTTTTGCCTCGAACCCGGCGCTGTCCCTCTGCAGAGTGGTCTCATCTGGTTTTTTTGTGCCTGGACCCCCCTAACCTCTCCAGGGCCTGGCAGTTGAGTGGGCCACACACAGAAATGGGGGCTGTGCCGGGCATAGGGAACGGTCAGGCAGAAAGGACAGGTGGGACCGTGTGGGGCCTTCCAGTCACTCTCTACCCAGCTTCTTTCTGATTCCCTCAAGGCCAGCGAGCAACCACAGCCCTGAGGAAGGGGGGTGACTAACACCCCTGAGTCAGTGGCCACATCCCCTGCTGCTCCCAAAAGGGGCTTTGGGGACAGGAAGAGCTGCCCATGGTGGTCGCTTTGGTCCCTTCCTGAGGCCCAACTGAGCTCAGAGATAAGTCCTTGTGGGGCCCAGAGAGGCAGAGGCTTGGGCCTTCCCCAGAAATCATGTCAGAATCCCCCACTGGAGGAAGGGGCCTGGGGGCCATGATAACCCCTCTATTTTTAAGAGATCCGGGAGGAAGTTCCAAGTCACCCTTTGCAGAAATAGCTCCATGCCTCTGCCTGGCGTCTGTGGCTACAGCTGGTGACAGGGCTGGGAGAAGAGGGTGGCACAGTTGGGTTCATCACACAACATCGGGGTCCCATCTACTCCCTAGGCCTGGCCTCAGAGAGTCAGACTCATGGTCCAAGGTCAGAACTGTTAGTGAGGATAATTCTGACAACCAGTTTACGGCGCACTACTACCTCATGGGGTTGGGGGTTGGGGGGGTGCTGAAATCATGGCCCAAAAGGAGAGAGAGCTGCCGAGGAAGTTTCTGGAAGAACAAAGTCCGAGCTGACACCGGATGGTTAGATGACAGGCAAAGCATTGGGAGGGAAAGCGTAACTCAGGTAGAGGTGACAGAGGAGCAGAAGTCCATCCTCGCGAGGCATTGGTAGGAACGGGCGACGGTGTGCAAGCAGTCTATGGATCACCACGGTGTTGAAACTCTCTGGGTTTCCCCATCAGAGAGATAGGGGTCATAAAAACAGTCTCCCAAAGAGTTAACTTACATGAGGCGTTTGCACCACTGCCTGGCATTGTGTCAGCTCCTGAATATTAGAAATTAGCTTGTTATCAGCAATGCCAGGCAGAACTTAAGCAGCAGAAATGGATCAAATGTCACTTTTCAGTTGTCTTAACTTTCCGACTGTGTGGCCAGGCTGTGGCCTAACAAATGCTCAAGCCCCTTCTCTCTCTTGGTGACTATCACCACCCCTACCCTGTATTCCACTGTTTAAGAATTGACAGAAGAGGCTGGGTGTGGTGGTACACACCTGTAATTCCAGCACTAAAGGGGCTGAGGATTGAGAGTTTGAAGCCAGCCTGGGTTACCTAAAGAGCTGGAGGCCAGCCTGAACTACATAGCAAGACCCTATTTCAAAAAAAAAAACAGATGAGTTGACTGTGATTAGGTGAGGAAGAACTGGCCTTCTTTAGGAAAGGGACTCCAGATTGGCTGACAAGAGCTCAGGGGATGAGCTGGCACTGAGAAGTGGGCAGGGCAGGTGTAATGAACCCTAGCACAAATGAGAGAATAAGTGAAGGCCTGGTGTGTGTGTGTGNGGGTTGGGGGTTGGGGGGGGGCTGCTGAAATCATGGCCCAAAAGGAGAGAGAGCTGCCGAGGAAGTTTCTGGAAGAACAAAGTCCGAGCTGACACCGGATGGTTAGATGACAGGCAAAGCATTGGGAGGGAAAGCGTAACTCAGGTAGAGGTGACAGAGGAGCAGAAGTCCATCCTCGCGAGGCATTGGTAGGAACGGGCGACGGTGTGCAAGCAGTCTATGGATCACCACGGTGTTGAAACTCTCTGGGTTTCCCCATCAGAGAGATAGGGGTCATAAAAACAGTCTCCCAAAGAGTTAACTTACATGAGGCGTTTGCACCACTGCCTGGCATTGTGTCAGCTCCTGAATATTAGAAATTAGCTTGTTATCAGCAATGCCAGGCAGAACTTAAGCAGCAGAAATGGATCAAATGTCACTTTTCAGTTGTCTTAACTTTCCGACTGTGTGGCCAGGCTGTGGCCTAACAAATGCTCAAGCCCCTTCTCTCTCTTGGTGACTATCACCACCCCTACCCTGTATTCCACTGTTTAAGAATTGACAGAAGAGGCTGGGTGTGGTGGTAACACCTGTAATTCCAGCACTAAAGGGGCTGAGGATTGAGAGTTTGAAGCCAGCCTGGGTTTACCTAAAGAGCTGGAGGCCAGCCTGAACTACATAGCAAGACCCTATTTCAAAAAAAAAAAAAAAAAAAAATGCTGGGCGTGATGGCACACGCCTTTACTCCTAAGCCTCTAGTGATGCAGAGGAAGGTGGAATTATATTCAGTGCAGTTCGGGCACGAGTTGACATGAGTGAGTTCCAGCACAGCTGGGAGACCCTGTCTCTAAACTGGGGTAAAAAAGACCAAAAAAAAAAAAAAAAGAATTGACCAAAGGCAATCTTTGGGGGCAGGTGGAAGATTGAGATTTCCAAAGATTGTCTTGAAAGTAACCAAAGCCCAGGAGGAAACATCTGACCAAATGGGCTGGCCGTATCTCCCACCCATCACATAGTCCAGGGCTGCTGGTGTCCCCCAGGCTGCCCCCTGACTTGGTGATTCCCTGGCTAGCACTCCCCTCCCCTTGCCTTCCTTTTCTACTTGCTCTATCTACTCTGCACTCCTGGGAGGGGAAAGGTGAGATTTTTGTCTGGCTTTCTGAGGCCCTCACCTCAACGGTTAGGACTCTGCCTGGTGGATCAGAGTGGCTGATTTTCAGCTGAGTAGGACTGTAGTGTTTTTGCAAGTGTCCTCACATGTGACTTTGATTGCTCAGCAGTCACCCTAGGCCCCAGCTTGAGCCTAGATCAGGCAGAGAGGGGGCTACAGACTGGTCCCGGCTTGGAAGGCCCAGCCTGCCACCTCTGGTCCCAAAAGGCCAGGGAGCCCTTCCCCCATTCCTCCTCTCTCCCTCCCTCCCCTCCCCTCCCCTCCTCTTCTCTTCCTCCTCTTTGTCCTCCTCCTCTTCCTCCTCTTCCTCCTCCTTCTCCTCTTCCTCTTCCTCCTCTTCCTCCTCCTTCTCCTCTTCCTCTTCCTCCTCTTCCTCCTCCTTCTCCTCTTCCTCTTCCTCCTCTTCCTCCTCCTTTTTAGTCCAGATACTTCAAGATCACTATGAAGCTGAGAATGGCCTTGAGCTGATCTTCCTGCCTCTGCCTCCCAAGTGCTGGAATTATAGGTGTGCAGCACCAGGCTGGGTTTATCCAGTGCAGGGGATCAGACCTAGGGTTTGGCTCATGTTAAGCAAGCACTCTTCCAACTTACCACTTCCACCCCACCCGCCACCTCTCCAAAACATAGCACTAATATAGGAACTATGGAACTCCAGAAAAAAGTAGAGATACGAACTTAAAAATAATCACCCCCACCCCCCCGCCAAGGTAACCCCTATGGTCACCAGTCCATGGTTTCACACAGCTGAGAACCAGGAATGTGCCACCCTGTAGGTGCCAAAACATTTACAGAATCTGGGGACCCTGGGGCGGGGTGGGGTCTCCTAGGACCCAACTTCCCCTTCTTCCTCTTGGTCTCCTGGGCTCTAGTCTTTCTTTCCCATCATCCATGTATTCTGAGGCTCAGTGTCCTAGAGGATGGACAGGGGTGGTCACATTGGAAAGGTTGGACAGTCCAGATGGCTCACTAATAGAAAGTGAGTCTCACTCTCATCTGAGACCCTGGGGCAGGGAGAGAGCGGGCAGGGTGGGGGGAGGGTGGTGAAGTGGCTAAACCCTAGGCGCTCCAGCGAGCTGGGCACCCATGCAGCTTTCCTCATGCGTTGTAGGGCACTGGTACCTTTCAGAAAATCCTACTTTTGCTCTAGACCTTGCACAAGAGCTGAAGTAATGCAGCTGGAAGCCTGGGACAGCGACAGGGACAGGGACAGGGACAGGGACAGGGTCTGCAGCCTGAACTGTCAGGAACTGATTCTCAGCTTTGTCTGGTGTGTGTGGGTGGGGGCCTCAGTCCTTCCTCCCACTGGGCTCTTTGAGTAAAGTGGTTGGAAGCTTTTCTCTCTCTCTCTCTCTCTCTCTCTCTCTCTCTCTCTCTCTCTCTATCTCTCTCTCCCCCCCCCCATTCCCCATTTCCCGCGCTCTGAGCCACCATGCCCCTGATAACACTTGGAAGGCACTATCGACCCAGGAGCGTCCTCCTGCCCAGCCCACTGCTGGGATCCATGCTGACAGTTGGCTGCCGGCACCAGTTGATAAATTTATCAGGCCAAACCTGAGCTCGGCTGGGTCAGAACATGCCCTGCCTCAGATTTCCTCCTGCTGCCTTCCTACAGGCTCCGCCCCCAAGAGCCCCAGACCCTGCCAGGCTTCTGGTGGGACCCGAACCCAGCTAGACACCTACAGAAGCCAGAGGGAGTGCACCGTGCCAGGCATGGAGCATTTTCTGTGTGTCCTGGCTCATAGGTCTACTGCCCAGCTCTCGGTTCCCAAGCCAGGACCCTGATTCACTTTGGAAGTCCTGTCCCAGCCGCCAAGGACCCAGGAGCCCCCTAGGGAGTCGTATATCACCCCTAAACTTACTGGGGACAACTAGACATCAGCCCCAAAGGATGGCACTCAGCACCTGCTGGGAGGGGCTACCAAAGCTTGGGGGGGGGGCGGGGAGCTGGCATTGCTAAGGCAGAAAGAATCCTGTCCCCAAGGAACTGTGTACCCATGTGTCAGGACCACTGGGGGGGGGGGACGGGACTGGCAGCTTGGAGGGAAGGGGCAGAAAAGCAAACCTCAAATTAATAAAAACCTCAAATATAAAGCTCAAATTATATTTGAGCTGAGAGAGTCTTTTTTTAATACCGGAGATAAGGTTATCTTTCAGGCCCATTGCAGAGAAACGGAATGCACACATTGGAAGTAAGAAGACTAATGTGTGCATCCTTGTCCCTCAGAGACAGCCCCCATGGAAGCTCCCTCTTTATCCTCCCCATTTCCTCCCATCTAAGTGTCTGCACAATGAACAAAATAGAATCATATATACTGATTTTTTTTGGTCTTTTTTTTTTTTTTTGAGACAGGGTCTCCCTGTAGCTCTGGCTGTCCTGGAACTCGCTATGTAGACCAGGGTGGCCTTGAACTCACAAAGATCCACCTGCCTCTGCCTCCCAAGTACTAGGATTAAAGGCGTGCACCACCATGCCCGGCGTATATACTGATTTTTTTAAAAAATTAGCCAGGCGTGGTGGCACATGCCTTTAATCCTAGTGCTTGGAGGCAGAGGCAGGCAGATCTTTGTGAGTTCAAAGCCAGCCTGATCTCCAGGACAACCAGAGCTACAGGGAGACCCTGTCTCAAAAAAGATTAAAAAAAAAATTATGTGTGTGTACACGTGTAGTGCCTCAGAGGCCAAAGGTGTTGGATTCCCAGAAGCTGGAGTTACAGGTCGTTGTGAGCCTCCTTACATGGCTGCTGGGAATTGAACCCCGTGTCCTCTGCAAATGCAGTACATGCTCTTAACTGCTGAACCATCTCCCTAGTCCTTGTATACACTGAATTTTACACTGCCTTTTCACTTGAAATATAAATGGGTTTCTCCATGAATATGTTTATTCAGCAAATTCTATTTTCTCTTTTTTTTTTTTTTCCACTTTGCACACACACACACACCGCCACCACCGCCACCACCATCACCACCACCAATCCATAGTTCTTTGACAGGTAGCAGGAGAATGACATCACTCCTCCAGAAGCCTGGTCTCTCAGTACCTGGAGGCTTGTCTTCCTAAGATACTCAGGGTATCTGTGGAGAATTGGCTTTGGGACGGCCAAAGGACACCTGAGTCTATGGATATTTATTTCTTAAATAAAATGGCCCCTTGTGTTTTGTCTTGTTTTTATCTTTGTTGCTGTTTGTTTTGTGGTTGTCTTTTGAGAAAGGGTCTCATGTGTTGGAGGCTGACTTTGAATGCTGTGTAGTTGAAGATGACCTTGAGCTTCTGATCTGATCTCTCTTACCTCTACTTCACAAGTACTGGGATTATAAACATGTGCCTGGTATTTGCAGGCAAACCCTCTCATGATTAATTATTTTAGAGTTAAAAAAAATTCCTCTCGTGTACTTTCAGTCATCTCCACGTGACTGTATAACACCTAACACAACCCAAGCGATCAGCTGTCAGTCTGTATAGTTGAGGTATAATGAGAAAAGGCCAGCACATGGTCAGTTCAGCTCATTACTCTCCATGTGTTTCTATCCTTGACTGATTGAATGCATGGGTGCATGGCTGTGGACACCTAGGGCTGCCTTCCAAACATAGCCCTGCTGTTTTGATGGAGCCAGCATGCCAAAATGCCCCATGCTTCCTCTGACCAGCCTGACAGATCTCTTTTCTGGTCAGTTCTTACAAAACACAACCTTCCTTTCAGAGATGCATGTGGACATACCATCAACCGTGTGGCCAGTCTCTTCTTGTGGGTATTGAGGGTGCTTTGTCTTTTTTTTCTTTTGGGTCTTTTCAAGACAGGGTCTCCCTGTAGCCCCAGCTGTCCTGGAACTCACTCTGTGGACCAGGATGGCCTTGAACTCACAAAGCTCCATCTGCCTCTGCCTCCCAAGTGCTGGGATTAAAGGTGTGTGCAACCACGCCCGGCGCTTTGTCGTTTGTTTATAATAGGACTCACACATGTTCTGCACCAGCTCTGTGCCCACCCATGACTAATTCTTTTCCTTGTCTCCCTAGGCTTGGAATAGAGGGTCAAGGTGTGGTCAGTTTGAAAGCTTTCTGGGGCCCCTGAGCCAGGATCTGAGATTGAGAGTTCCAGGGAAGGAGGGCCGAGTGTGCTTCCATGGAGGGGACACCATGGGCAAAGGTACAAGAGGGAGAGGGCCCTGGGCATGTCAGGAAGGACCCTGCTGCTCTTCCGGATTTCCAGGGCAGCAGGGCGCAGTAGAGGGCTTTCCTGTGTTCCGACCCTGCCCTCCAACCTAGGACACCCTCCACTCCTGCAGCAACCTCAGCAGGACCACTGTGGGTACCTGCTCACCTCCTTTCAGCTTGCAAAGCCCATTACCCTCTAAAGCGTGGGTTCCTCCACATCTCCAGTCCCCCTGAGAGTGGTCCTCTGGCTGTGTCAGTACCTAGCTGGCCGGCCCAGACTCTTCCTCATCCTCAGCCCCTCTTCTCCATGGCGTCACCCAAGCACACTATTAGGGACTCTAGAACAGTGACGGAGTGAGGGCTCTGAAACCAGGGACTGGGGTTGCCAGGAGGGCTGGGACATCCAGAGCAGACATGGCTAGGACCCCAATGGGCGATAGGATGGGCCACACGTGGGCTTCAGGGAACCTTTCAGAGATGTTCTGATCTTGTGGAGCGCTCCTTCCTCCTGCTCCCTCAGGTGCTCAACTCCCAGCCATGGCCTCCTTGTATCTACCTGTCCACCTCATCTTCCAGTCAGTGTGTGCAGTCAAGGATGGAGAGGACCGACCAGGGGCCAAGCTCTCTAGTTACACAGTCCCCAGACAACCAGAGTGAATATTTCTGTTCTTATAAGTGATTTCTAGGGCTACCATGGGGAGGGGGTTCACACACAATCAGTGGGAACAGAGTCCAGGGCTGGGAGTGCAGCAGCATTAAGCAGCCACCACCACCACAGGACATTGTCTATGAAAATTAATTTGGAAGTTACTCTCTACTCTCCAATGGGGACAGTTCATGTCAATATTAAAATATTGATTTTGCTGTTTACCATTGAATAGCTTGATTGATCCTCCCAGTGGACTCACCCCAGTGTTCTCCACAGCAATCTTGGAGACGGCAGTCTCCCCAAAGCCCTGTCTAGCTCCCGAGACCACACTGGGCCACAATCTATGTGATGGGGGGCTCTGAGGCCAGGGCCTGGGGGGCACAGGACTAGGGGTTGGAAACCTGATTCTGACATGGCTAACTAGCCATGTGACCTTGAGTGCAGGCCTCACCTGAGCCCGTGTGGCAAATGGAAATGACGGAATTTTCATAGGGCTGGACGTCTCCTCTCAGGACACACAGTGAGGCGGGACAGAGAGGAAGCTAGGAGTCACTAAACAGGGAGGGATCTTGACGGTCCCTCCAGTCCAGCAGGTAATGGTGGCCCATGCAACTCTCATCACACCCACTGAGGAGCAGTGACAGAGAGAACATCTGGGACCAGTTCTACACCATGGTGATGGAGATGGCATCTGGGGCCATCTCTATACCATGGTGATGGAAATGGCATCTGGGGCCATCTCTACATTCATGGTGATGGAAACACCATCTGGGGCCATCTCTACATTCATGGTGATGGAGACAGCATCTGGGGCCATCTCTACACCATGGTGATGGAGATGGCATCTGGGGCCATCTCTACATTCATGGTGATGGAGACAGCATCTGGGGCCATCTCTACATTCATGGTGATGGAGACAGCATCTGGGGCCATCTCTACATTCATGGTGATGGAGACAGCATCTGGGGCCATCTCTACATTCATGGTGATGGAGACAGCATCTGGGGCCATCTCTACATTCATGGTGATGGAGACAGCATCTGGGGCCATCTCTACATTCATGGTGATGGAGACAGCATCTGGGGCCATCTCTACATTCATGGTGATGGAGACAGCATCTGGGGCCATCTCTACATTCATGGTGATGGAGACAGCATCTGGGGCCATCTCTACATTCATGGTGATGGAGACAGCATCTGGGGCCATCTCTACATTCATGGTGATGGAGACAGCATCTGGGGCCATCTCTACATTCATGGTGATGGAGACAGCATCTGGGGCCATCTCTACATTCATGGTGATGGAGACAGCATCTGGGGCCATCTCTACATTCATGGTGATGGAGACAGCATCTGGGGCCATCTCTACATTCATGGTGATGGAGACAGCATCTGGGGCCATCTCTACATTCATGGTGATGGAGACAGCATCTGGGGCCAACTCTACATTCATGGTGATGGAGACAGCATGTGGGGCCATGTCTACACCATGGTGATGGAGACAGCATCTGGGGCCAGCTCTACATTCATGGTGATGGAGACAGCATCTGGGGCCAGCTCTACATTCATGGTGATGGAGACAGCATCTGGGGCCATCTTGACACCATGGTGATGGAGACAGCATCTGGGGCCATCTCTACATTCATGGAAGGAAACTATCACAGACAATCGAGCTGGGACCAATCTGCATGTCTCCTTGAGGTTTCATCTTCTCTTGTATGTGTGTGTGTGTGTGTGTATGCATGTCTGTGTGCATGTATATATGTGTGTGTATTTGAGGACATGTGTGCGTTGTATGTGCATCCATATGTATGTGTTTGTGTGTATGTGTACACATGTATTTCTGTATTTGTGTATGCATGCCTATATGTGTATGCCTATGTGTATGTGTACTGTATGTACGTGCCTATCTATGTGCATATGTGGGCATTTAATTGTGTATTTTATGTGTATATATATGTGTTATGTGTGTGTGTGTGTGTGTGTGTGTGTGTGTGACCCATCCTGCACAGTTGCTCTCATCTCTGGGTACAGAGCAATCCCACCCAGCCTTGGCTATTCAGCCTTTCCAATACCTGTTCCCATACCTGTCTCTGTCTGGAGAAAAGTGTCCAGGTCCCATTCACTGTTATGCTTTCCTCTGGCCCCGCCTTGCTGCAAAAGTGGCTGAAATCCTGATATTGTCTTGGTTTTGTTTAGCAAACAAGAAATATGCAAAGTAGTTCCTGATGTGTGTGTGTGTGTGTGTGTGTGTGTGTGTATGTGTGTGTGTGTGTGTGTGTGTGTGTGTTCGTGAGAGTGCATATGCATGTGCAGAGGTACAGAGTGTTCTCCCACTCCCTCCCCACCTCCTTCCTCTTACTTTCCACACTGTCTCGATACAGGAATTGCTCAGGGTCTGGGTCTGGTCCTCCCCTTGGAACTGTGGCTTCTTGCCACATCCTTGCCTTCTCTGAGTGTCATTCTCTCCATGGGCAGGAGAAGGGTGGGGACAGGTGTCTCCTAGGCTTTGGTGGCTCTGCTGCCCTAGCCACTAGTCAGTAATTTCCTGTATTCAAGGGCTGGCCCTGGAGAATACCAACAGGGAGCTGGTTGGGGAGGGTAGACCACCTTCCTATGCAAATCATCCTCCACACACCCGACAGGTTTGTTTGGAGGAATTCTGGGGAACAGAAAGAGCTTCTGCAATCAAGTCTGCTTAGGGGCCTGGCTGTCCCAACCCAGATTCTGGGGCTCTTGACACAAGCCTCAACCCGATGCTGCAGAGACTCACTCCAAATCGCAGAGCTAGAAGACACACCTGTGACTATCAGTGGGGACGAGGGTAAACTGAGACTTGAAGAAAGTGGACTCAGAGTGGCCATTCCTTCCCAGACAGAGCCTCACGTTGTTGCCAAGTGAACAGGTCGGGCTGGGTTGATGGCTCGGCTGGTTAAGGGCTTGCCTTCCAAGCATGGGCATCTGAATTTGACCTCTGGCGCCCACATAAAAAGCCAGGTGTGGTGACATGCTTGCAGTCCTGCCAGGGAGGCAGAGACAGGAGGGTCCCTCGAGCTCCCTGAGCCAGCCAGCCTAGCCGAGCACTCATTTATCTCAGTGAGATGTCTGTCTCAAAAAATAAAGTGGACAGGGGCTGGAAAGATGGCTCGGCGGTTAAGAGCACCAACTGCTCTTGCAGAGGACCCAGGTTCTATTCCCAGCATCCACATGGTGGCTAAGAACCGTCTTTAACTCCAGTTCCAGGGGAATCTGACACCCTCTTCTGACCTCTACAGCATTGTACAACACGGGTGGGTGCACCAACCTACATGCACACAGTACACTCACACACATAAAAAATAGTAAATAAATAAATAAAAATAAAGTGGACAGGTGTCCTGGGGAGCAACGCTTGAGACTATTAAACACCCCCTTTCCCATGGAGACAAACACACAGGGACACCTCCCGCCTCCCCACACACTGGCCTAAGGTTAAATTGTGATTCGAAGAGGAGCCATCTGACAACAATGGAGCATCTCTAATGATTATTTTTCCTTTTCTTTTTCTTTTTTTTTAATTTTGCTTTTTAAACTTTTTATTTTTTATTTATTTTCATATGTGTATGAATGTACTGTCTGCATGTAGGTCTGTGCACCTGTGTCATGCAACGCCTCGGAGGTCAGAAGAGGGTGTTGGATTCCCCTGGAACTGGAGTTAAAGACGGTTTTCAGCCACCATGTGGGTGCTGGGGATCGAACCCAGGTCCTCCGCAAGAGCAGTCAGCACTCTTAACTACTAGGCTATCTCTCCAGCCCCTCTTTTTATTTTTCTTATGAGGGATTGGAATCTGGGCTTCACACAATGCCAGGCAAGAACTGCACCATTTTGCCCCCAGCCCCCATAGAGCTGCTTTTGTGAGTCCCCATGAAAGGGTAAACCCTGAAATTTATTTATTANCCACATGGCGGCCGAGAACCGTCTGAAACTCCAATTCCAGGAGAACTCCAGCTCCAGGGGAATCCGAGACCCTCTTCTGACCTCCGCGGCATTGCATGACACGGGTGCACAAACTTGCATGCAGACAGTACATTCATACACATACAAAATGAATAAAATTAATAAAAAAAAATACAGACTGGGGGGTGGCGACATACTCGCCTTTAATCCCAGCACTCAGGAGGCAGAGGCAGTCTGTTCTCTGCAAGTTTGAAGCAAGCCTGGTCTACATAGTGAGTTCCTGATCAGTCAGGCTTATACAGTGAGACCCAGTGGAGAGATGGCTCAGAGGTTTAAGAGCACTATCTACACTTGCAGAGGACCTGGGTTCAATTCTCATCACTGACATGGTGGCTAACAACTATCTGTTACTCCAGTTCCAGGGTATCCAATGCCCTCTTCTGACCTCCACAGGCATTGCACAACATGGGTGCACTTAACATACATGCAAGCAATATACTCATACATTTAGAAAAATAAAAATAGGGACTGGAGAGATGGCTCAGTGGTTAAGGGCGCTGACTGCTCTTGCAGAGGACCCAGGTTCAATTCCCAACACCCACATGGAGGCTAAGAACCATCTTTAACTCCAGTTCCAGGGAAATCTGATGCCCTCTTCTGACCTCCGCAGCATTGCACTACATGGGTGCACCAACCTACGTTGGTGTAGTACAACCTACGTGCAGACAGTACACCCATACACATACAAAATAATAAAATAAATTATTAAAAAAATAAAAAAATAAAATATTTTTCAAAAGATAAATAAATAGGCAGAGCCTGGTGGTGCATGCCTTTATTCCCAGCACTCGAGAGGCAGAGGCAGGCTGATCTCTATGAGTTCAAGGCCAGCCTGGTCCACATAGTGAGTTCCAGGACAGCTGGGGCTACAGGGAGACTCTGTCTCAAAAAGACTGGAAAGAAAGAAAGAAAGAAAGAAAGAAAGAAAGAAAGAAAGAAAGAAAGAAAGAAAGAAAGAAAGAAAGAAAGAAAGAAAGAAAGAAAGAAAGAAAGAAAGAAAGAAAGAAAGGAAGGAAAGAAAGAGAGAAAGCAAGCAGGAACATGGTGGAGCGAGCTGGCAGCCCAAGCAGAGGTCAGAGCCACACCTGCAGCTGGAGGAAGAGACCCAGAGCGAGGCTCCAGGAGGGTCTGGCCATTGCCAGTCCTTGAATTTAGCCCCATAAGATATCAGAATCTCCACCATCATGAGAGAATCCATTTGTGTGATGCAAGGCCACCAGATGTGCGGCCGTTCATTACAGAGGCTGCAGGCAGCTGAGACTCCCTGCGCCGGCACCCTTCCCAGAGCCCGGCACAGAGCCTCAGGGAAGCTTGTGCAACCTCCTTTACCACACTTGCTGCTCAGCAAGGCCTCCCCCAAACCTCACACAGTCCCTGGGACCTAGTAGGCATTTAGTAACCACATGTCCCTTGTAAACAAAGCCGCATCTTTATTTTTATTTACAGCAGTCAAGAGCATCAGGCTCCCAACAATACTTAACTGCTGGGTTTGCAGCCCTGCCCCAGGAATAGAGAGAACCCTAATCCCAGTGACCAGCTGAGTGTGGTCAGAGGTGGGAGGCAGCCGGCACATCTGGCTGAAGCAGAGGGGTGCCAGATCCCCAGCGGGGGCAGCAGGGATCTCTGACTGGAAAGAAAACTCATAAAAACCCGAGGTGATAAAAAAAAACAACCAAAAACCCCCGAGGTGACCAGATCCCAGAGAGGGGCAGGAGAGTTTCTCTGAGGATCCCAACTCTGTTCTGTTCTTGGTATTTCGGGGGGGGGAGTGTCTTGTAGCTTTCTGTGATCTGGCAGAAGAAGAGACTAAGCTCACTGGAGACAGCTTCAGCCCAGAAAGACCCGGCTGGACTCCCACACTGTTCAGCAGGAGACACAGTCCAGAGGAGCATCACACGCTGAACAAGCTGGAAACTGTGTGGCCATGTGACCTCTGAGAAGACTGGTGGTCCGGCAGCGTGAGGCTGGCCTCCAGGTGACGCAGCTGGGGTGAGCCGGCTGGCCAGGACCCTCACTTGAGGTTGTGCTGGCTCTCACGGTGTCTGCGCAGATCCACCTTGCGCTGGAAGCCCTTTGTGCACAGCTCACAGCTGAAGGGCTTGAAGCCAGTGTGTTTGCGGCTGTGCGTGATGAGGTTGGAGCTCTGGCTGAAGGCCTTCCCACATACCTGGCATTTGTGGGGCTTCTCACCTGGGGAGGGGGACACACCACAGGGTGGGGTCAGGGCGGCAGTGTCCGGCCTACAGCCCACACCCCACCAACATTCATTCTCTACTAGCCAAATTAAGGAAATGAGGACGGGGAAGAGACTCAGCAATGCACCTCACAGCCCCGCATGGTGGGGCACACCTGTAACTCCAGCACCCTGGAAGTAGGGGCAAGAGGATCACATGTTTGAGGCCAGCCTCAGCTACAGATTGACTTCAAGCCTAGCCTAGGCTACATGACAGCTTGTCTTAATGAACAAACAAAAATACACTTCTTTTGATGGTTAATATTGATTATCAACCTAACAGAATCTAGGCTCACCTACGAGACACACCTCTGGGCACATCTGTGAAGGATTTTCTAGACTGGGTTAACTGAGGACCCAACCTAAATATGGGTGGCACTATTCACTGGGTTGAGGCCCTAGACTTCATAAAAGGAGACAGGGAGCGGAGCTGCAACACTCATCTCTCTCTGCTTCCTGACCATGGATACCATGTGACCCGCTGCCTCACGCTCCTGCCGCTGTGTGCCCTACATCCATGATAGACCGCACCTCTTAAACTGAGGTGAACTAAACCTTTCCTGCCTTAAGTTGTGTTTTTTATCCTTTACCGTTCTTTAATCTTCAGGCTTCTGTTGTCAGGTAGTTCATCCCAGTGGCTCATAAAATAGCTAATACAGTCTTTCTCTGGATTTGTAAGGCGGTCAAAGCAGGTATAAGCCTCCCCTTCCTGCCTTGTTTCTCAGTAGATCCCCAAGGCTTGCTCTCGGCCTGGCCCTAAAGAAGCACTGATTTACAGTGGAGCAAGTGGCTGAGGGACAAGTGCGTGGGTAAATGTATGATTCATACACTGGTCTCATGCTCACGGCCCTGTGTTGACCCTTGCCATCCCTCTGATGTCTGTTTTCTTTGAGTTACACAGGTGTCTGTCCAGTCCCCTATCCACTTTGAAAGTTGACCCCAGCCCCTCCTCAAACCAAGGCTGGCCTCTCAGTGAATGCAAAGGTGCCCAGAGGCCAGATAGGAGGCCGCCCACAAGACTCTGGATGGGCATGCTCACCTGTGTGGATGTAGGTGTGCTTCTTCATGTCTGACTTCTGGTGAAAGCGCTTCCCACAGAACTGGCAGGGGTAGGGCCGTGTGTCCGAGTGGATGAGCAGGTGGGTGGACAGGGTGGACGAGCGCTTGAAGGCTTTGCCACACATCCTGCACTCGAAGCTACGCTCCTGCCGGAGGAAACGAGGCCCCGGGGGGTCAGGTGCAGGTGTGGCTTCGAGGCCTGGGACAGTCAAGCTGAGCGTGGGACTGGACTCGGCTGGGACACCCTAAGAAAGACACTCTGTTGGGGTGGCCTCAAGGGCAGGGACCTTGGAGGAACAGGAAGGACCCCCCACCCCATTCCTACCTCCCAGCTTGAACTGAGATCTGAGGCCTAAATGGCTGGCTACCTATGAGGTATTTCTATGTGTTTCTCTGTATCCTTCTTTTTAAAAAAAATTTTAATTTATTATTTTCTACATGTATGAGTGTACTGTCTGCATGTAGATTGGTGCACCTATGTCGTGCAATGCTGAGGTCAGAAGAGGGCGTCGGATTCCCCTGGAACTGGAGTTAAAGATGGTTCTTAGCCACAATGTGGATGCTGGGAATTGATCCCGGATCCTCTGCAAGAGCAGTCGGTGCTCTTAACCGCTGAGCCATCTCTCTAGCCCCAACAAATCTGAGATTATTTTAAGGAATTTACCAGTAACCCAGAGTGAGGTTCTCTTGGCAGACACAGTGATGGGCTGAACTGTGATTTAGTAAAGAGTCTGGGCTCAAGCTGGGTGTGGTGGCACACGACTTTAATCCCAGCACTTGGGAGGCAGAGGCAGGTGGATCTCTGTGAGTTCAAGGCCAGCCTGGTCTACAGAGCGAAATCCAGGCCAGCTGGAACTAAAAGGAGTACCCTGTCTCAAACACACACACACACACACACACACACACACACACTCACACACACACACACACACAAAGAGTCTGGGCTCTGAGGGCTGGAGAAATGGCTCAGCAGTTAATAGCACTGAATGTTCTTGCAGAAGACCTGGGTTCTATTCCCAGAACCCACATGGCAGCTAACAACCGTATAACTCCAGTTCCGAGGGAATCCAACGCCCTCTTCTGACCTCCGAAGGCATTGCATGACATGGGTGCACTTACATACATGCAGGCAATACACATAAAAAAATACAAGTAAATAAATAAGAGTCTGAACTCTGGAGGTCCAGTTCTGGCTTTTATTATGTGATTTTAAAATGTGTTTAATTTTTGTTTGTTTATTTATTTATTTATTTATTTATTTATTATGTGTATTTGCATGCCCATGTACTACAGTGGGCATGTGGATGGAGGTCAAAGAGAACTTGAAGGAGTTGGTTCTCTCCTTCATCCTGTGAGTCCTGGGAATCAAACTCAGGACATAAGTTTTGGCAGCAAGCACCTTTCTGTGCTGAGCCATCACACCTGCCCTTACCATGCACCTTTTTTTAGACAGATTCTCATGGAACCCGTGCTAACCTTAAGCTCACTATGGAGGATGAGTGACCTTGGACTTTGGCTCTTCCTGCCTCTGTCTCTCAAGTGCTGGGATTACAAATGTGTGCCATCACACCTGGTTTACATGATGCCAGAGATCAGCCCAGGCCATGTATTAGTGATCAGCTTCCATCTGGCCAGGTGCCCTCTCTGGAAGGGGAAGCTCAAGATGGGGTCCCAACTGACAGGGTTAAGTGGGTGGGAGATGTGCATTGAAACCTAACTCTAAGAAGCTAGGACTTGTGGGCTCCGAAGCTTAGGGCCACCCATGGAGCAAGATGGTTTTGAACATCACAGTTACACTGCTGCCCCCAAATCCCATGCAGGGACCAGAGCTTCTTCAAGTTATACAGGAAGCCAGCAGGGTCAATCAGAGACCCAGTATGCTAGGGGTAGGTGTTGGAAGCCCAGACCCAGGGAGGGAAATAGCGAGACACTTCCCCGTCCCCCTAGATCCCATCCCTGGCCCATACAGCCTTCGTCGGCTGCTTACCTGGGAATGGACGTGCGTGTGCTGCTCCAAGCTCACGGCATGGCCGAAGGTTTTGCCACAGATCTCACAGGCAAAAGGCCGGGTTCCACTGTGAGAGCGGCGGACATGCACTTCCAGCCCGTGTGGCGTGGAGAACACCTGCGGCAGGAGCAGAGCACTGGGACACTAGGGAGAGGCAGGCCTGTGGTCCCCCGGCCAGCATCACACCAGCCCCAGACAAGGTGGTCTCCCAGCCAGCAACACACCAGCACCAGACAAGGAGGAGGGGAGGCAGCCGGAAACTACACCGCTGTGCCCTGGGGAGGTCTCTGTACCTCTCTGGGTGGTTTCCTGTCTATAAAATGGGGCCTATAGAGGGACTCGGAAGGCTCTGTCTGTGCCCCACTAAAAGGCTAAGTAAGCTGTTCATTATTTCCAGAGATGGGGCCTGGGGATGTGGCTGGGTTGGTAGAGAGCCTGCCTCATGGGACAAGCCCTAGGTTTGATCTCTAGCACTACACAAAACATGCAGGGTGGACTGGGAGGCAGAGGGTGGAGGATCAGGAGTTCAAGGTCATCCCTGGCTATGTAGGATGTTCGAAGTAAGCCTGTACTACATGAGACCCTGTCTCAAAAGATGAAATGATCTCAGTCAGAGCTAGCTGGAGCCACATTTAGATTCTGGTTCTCAGAGTTTGCTGGGTGACTTTGGGCAGGTGGTGTACTTTCTCTGAACCTTTGCCCTTCCCTACCTCCTACAGCTATTCCACATCAAGTGCTTAGCACAAGGTCAAGCACAGTCAGGGCTCAAATGGTGATGACAGCCATTCTGAGTCCAGGATTCCCAGCACGAGTACCACCCAGCAACAAACAGCCATAGGGACCGGCTCCTGGACAGGATGTGGGGCTGAGCCCAGGGTCACCCGCACCCTCTGCTCACCTTGTTGCACTTGACACAGTGGTATGCATCCATGCCTGTGGAGTATCGGAGGCTGAAGTCCAGGGGGGACTCGGTGCTGGGCACCAGGGGACTGCCGTACAGCCGAACGGAACGCTCCAGGAAGGCTGACTGCATGGTGGAGGGGGTCTGTTGGTAGCTGTAGGACGAGGCCAGCGTGTCCCAGGAGAAGCTGGGCTTGTAGAAAGGGGGTGATTCGGAGAGGGGCGAGTCCTCATCCCGAGGTTGGGACATCACCAAGTGTCCCTCTGTGCAAAGACAAACACTGGTGATTCATTTAAAATGAATTACTTTTATGTATTTGTGTGTGTGTATGTGTGCGTGTGTCTGTGTGTATGTGTGTGTGTCTGTGTGTGTCTGTGTGTGCATGTGTGTGCATGTGTGTGCATGTCTCTGTGTGTATGTGCATGTATGTGTGTGTGTCTGTGTGTATCTGTGTATGTGTGTGTGTGTCTGTGTCTGTGTGTGTGCGTGTGTGCATGTGTGTGTCTGTGTGTGTGTGCGTGTGTGTCTGTGTCTGTGTGTGTGCATGTGCATGTGTGTGTCTATGTGTGTATGCGTGTGTGCATGTGTGTGCGTTTGTGCATGTGTCTCTGTGTGTGTGTGTCTGTATGTGTGTGCACACGTGTGTGTATGTGTGTGCGCACGTGTGTGCATGTGTGTGTGTGTATATGTGTGTGCGTGTGTGTATGTGTGCATGTGTGTGCATGTGTGCGTGTGTCAGATCCCCTGGAGCTGGGATTACAGAAAGCTGTAAGGTGCCTGATGTGGTGCTGGGAACTGAACTCAGGTCCTCTGGAAAAGCATCAAGTGCTCTGAGCTACTGAGCTACTGAGCCATGTCTCCAGTCCCCCCAACCCCGTAGCTCATTTTCTAAATACCATGCCCTCAAGCTTCCTCCTCCTCCCCTGCTAACCTGTTGAGGCTTTCAGTGGGCAGCCCCAATATCTACCTCTGGGGGGTGTCTGCATCTTCACAGAGGTTTCCAATTTCCACATCCCCACCTAGGGCACCACCCAGCCACCGCCCTATGGACCTCCCAGCTGCTTCAGGTCTGTACACAGAAGCCCTCATCTGGAGTAAGCAGTCGTCCAGGAGTGACCAGCAGAAGCCGGGAGCCCAGACGGCACCCAGTGACCTTGTTGGTCTTCCCCAAGTCCCTGACCCCAAGGAGCCCTACCCAAAAGAACAGCCACCCTCATCCCTAGGGTAGGAGGCAACAGAGAAGCCCGCTGGGTACCTGGGCCGGAGGCCATCCTGGGCAGGCTCTGGGCTGGGGGCAGCTTCTGCTCCTGTTTCGTGGGGTTCCAGTCCAGAGTCTGGCTTGGGAGCAGTGTGCCAAGGACAGGGATGCTGCTCAGGACCTGGTCCCCAGCCACTGTGGAGAGACAAGACCCTAGAGTCACCACCCACAGCTACTGGGATGCCTGCGGGGAAACAAGGGGCATCATATTCCCAGGGAAAGGGGACTCAGAAATAGCCACTTGTTGCTCACAGCAGGGATTCTGCTCAAGACTGCTGCACGTGAAAGAATCCCAGACCTCAGCTGGACCCCCATGTCCCTAACAGTGCTGCCTCCAATCCTGATCTCTCAGAGCCCCAAAGGGTCAGAGAAGATGAGTGCTCGGTTGACTGATTGATCCATTTAGGCGTTCGCTGGACTGGATTCGGAACAGTGGTCACCACGTTGGCAGGATGGTGCCAGGCGGGCACAGCCAAGTCTTGCCCGAGCTCTGACTCACCAGAATTGATGGTGGGGGACCAGAACAGGTCATCGTCCTGTGCGCGCGGCTGGTGGTAAGTGTGCGCCTTCTTACTCTTCACCAGGAAGGAGCGTGGCATTTCGAGTGTGTGGCGACCTGCAAGGGGAGCAGGGCAGGATTGCCTGAGATGGGCAAGCGGTGTGCCTCTGGATTCCAGAGTCACCTCCCCTCACCTGTGCCGGGTTGAATAGTATTCCCCCAAAGTTCATATCTGCCTGGCACCCGAGAATGTGATGTCGAGTTAAGATATGCTTGAGGATGGACCTTACACTCAGTCTGACCACTGTGCAGGACAGCTTTAGTGTCAACCTGACACACCTGGGTTGAGGGAACCTCAATTGGGGAATTGCCTCCATTGGACTGGCCTGTGCCCATGTCTGTGGGGTATTTTCTTGATTGTTGAGTGATGTGGGAGCGCCCAGCCCACTATGGACAATGCCACCCCAGGGCAGGCTGTTGTATATTATATAAGAAATCGCCAGGCGTGGTGGCGCACGCCTTTAATCCTAGCACTCGGGAGGCAGAGACAGGCGGATCTTTGTGAGTTCAAAGCCTGCCTGGTCTACAGAGTGAGTTTCAGGACAGCTGGGGCTACAAGGAGACCCTGTCTCGAAAAGCCAAAAAAAAAAAAAAAAAAAGAAATCAGGCTGATGTGGGCCAGAGGAGCAAGCCGGTAAGAAACATTCTTCCATGGCCTATGCTTCAGCTCCTGCCTCCAGGTTCCTGCCCTGAGTTCCCATCTAAGTGATGTATGACCCAGAAGATGTGAGCTGGTACGGGTCAGAGTGTTCTCTCACAGTAATTGAAGACAACTAGAAGAACCGGTATCTTTATAAGAACAGAGAACGCAGGGGCCAGGAGCCACATGCGTGGCAGAGGCAGGGACTGGTGTATGTCTCTCTAAGGAATGCCTAGGACTTCTGTCTGCCGCCAGGAACTGGGCAGGATGCAGGAAATGGGCTTCCTGGAGCTTCCGGAGCCCGTTTGCTGACACTTTGCCTTCACGCGTCTAGCCCTCAGAACTGAACTATTTGCAAACTGACCAGTTTGTGATTCCCATTTCTTGGGGCAGCTTGCAGCTGCCCCTCTCGTCAGTGCGAGAAGGGTACAATTCATGCATGGAAGTGCTGGGAAAGAGAAGGAAGGATGAGGCTGGGGTCTTTTTTTTTTTTTTTTTGGTCTTTTTGAGACAGGGTCTCCCTGTAGCCCCAACTGTCCTGGAACTCACTCTGTAGACCAGGCTGGCCTTGAATTCACAAAGATCTACCTGCCTCTGCCTCCCAAGTGCTAGGATTAAAGGCATGCGCCACCACACCCGGCCCTGAGGCTGGGGTCTTTTTAGCAGACACAGCATGGAGACTGGGTCTAGCTGCGCTTGAAGGTTTGGAGATGTAGCTCAGCTGGAGGAGTTGTTGCCTGAAGCCCTGGGTTCCGTCCAGAATGCCACACACAACATGGCTATAATCTCAACTCTTGGGAATTGGAGGCAGAAGGATCAGAAATTCAAAGTCATCCTCAGCTACAGATTGAGTTCAAGGCCAGCCTGGGTTATAGGAGACTGTATCTCAAAAGAAAAAACAAAACAAAACACCAAAACACTGTACTTTAGGCCCAGTTGGATACAGTTTTAGGGACTGTATAAAAGAAGTCTTCTGAGGGCCTGGAGAGATGGCCTAGTGGTTAAGAGCGCCGACTGCTCTTGTAGAGGACCCGGGTTCGATCCCCAGCACCCACACGGCGCCTGAGGACCGTCTTTAACTCCAGTTCCAGGGGAATCCGACGTCCTCTTCTGACCTCTGCGGCATTGCACAACACGGGTGCACAAACTTACATGCAGACAGTACATTCATACACATAAAAAAATAAATGAATAAAATTAAAAAACAATAAACAAATAATACATACAATTAAAAAAAAGAAGTCAGGTTCTGAGTTTGGATTTTAGATTAGAAGTTCATAAGATGAGAACGTCATCTCGTTTGCTCTTCAATATGGGACACTTTACCTCTGGACTAATTTCCTTTTCTTTTTTTTAAATTTATTTATTTATTATTTGTTATGTGTATGAGTGTACTGTCTGCATGTAGGTTGGTGCACCCATGTTGTGCAATGCTGTGGAAGAGGGTGTTGGATTCCCTTGGAACTGGAGTTAAAGATGGTTCTTAGCCACCATGTGGGTGTTGGAAATCAAACCTGGGTCCTCTGCAAGAACAGTCAGTGCTCTTAACTACTGAGCCATCTCTCCAGCCCCTAATTTCCTTTTCTTAAGTTGTGCTGATGAGAGTGTCCTAGGCACTACTTGGGGCATGCCAGAGGGGCTTCTATTAGCGAGGGCCCTCAATTGCAAGCCTACATCGCCCTGCAGGCTGGTGGCTACCGTAGTCACTGAGATCCTCAGCCTGCAGACAGCTCTCCACAAAGGGGGGTGGGGGGCTTTCTGACTCTGAAGCATGGAAGGAGGACCCAGACTGGTGTACCACACCCGGAGGTCTATTTTCTTGTGGATGGAGAGAAAGAGTTGAATGTGCATCCCCCCTACCCCCCCAGTGCCTGAGTAGAGGGGCAGCCCAACCTGGTATCATCATTGACCCTCCTATTCAAGTGGGGGGGGACTCTAGAACCAAATTAGTTAGAACCAAATTAGTCAAAGGGGACAGTGCTGACTTCCCTAGATATTTGCTGGGCTCTCTGGGGACAGAGGATGGCCAGCGTGTCCCTCAAAGGACTCATACCCCACCCTAACCTGGGAGGTACTCCTCAGAGAGCCTTTGGGGGTTCTCCCTCCTCTCTGCAGGCCACTCAGGCCAAAGTCTAGAAGTACTGCCCCACCCCCACTCAGGCCTAGTCACTCGCACAGGGCTGCCACAGCGATAGGACCAGTAAAGGCGGGAAAGGGATTTTGTCTGCTTCTCAACAACAGCCAGGGCTGGGCGATAAGGCCTTAGCCCAGACCAGGGTGGGTGGTGAGATTAGGAAGGGCAGCTTGGAGCTCAGCCTTGAGGCAAGGGCCTGAAAGTCACCCCTGCCCCAACGGGTGACCCAGAGCTCAGCAGAACACAGTTCAGGTTTACTTGCCTGTGGCTCAGAGCCAGTCTAGGGAGCAGCGAAGCTTGGGGCTGTTTGCAGGGGTGCAAGGCCCAGCCTATCCCTTGGCCTGTGCAACCTCTGTGTTCAGATCAGCCCAGCAGGGATTCGAATTCAGTGTTACACACACACATTGCTAGGAGCATGACCTCGAGCCTGTAAGATGCATGGCAAGGACTGAGGAACCCACGAGGGAGGCTCAGCTGAGCAGGTGCACGCTAAGGATGAACCAGGAGCCACAGCTGACCCCAGGGAGCTGAGCATATTCAGGGCCCTTCATTCTCAGAGCTCTGAAAAGAAGGGTGGGACTTGGTCCCTTCCACCGTCAGAGTCTCAGTTCTCTAAACATAGGCTTTAGGGAGGCTATTCTCCCTCTTAGACCCAGCAGCCAGGACATAATCTTCCAGGAAGTCTTCTTCCTCCTGCCTCCCCCTCCCATCCTGGGGTTCTCCACACCTAACCCCCTGAATCTTTCCAACTCTTCGCTCGAGGGACACCAAACCTGGAGCCAAGGGGGAAACCGAGTGCCCTCCATCTTGGCCCATGGTTCGTCCAAAGCTGACCTACTGCACACGCTGTTTTCTTAGGAAATACATGAGAACCAAAGTGTAAGTTAACACCTCCGAGATGGAGCACTGGACAAACCGGTGTCAGCAAGTCCACTAAGCCTGTCTAGGTCCTTTCGACAGAGCTCTGCTCCATGCATTTCACAGAGGCGGTGTCAGGCTCTGAGGATGCTCTGGGCAAAGCAGCAGGGGAGACTGTTGTTCAGTGGGGTCTGCGTGGCACAGGCTATACCAGCCCGTTGTTCAGTGGGGTCTATGTGGCATAGGCTATACCAGCCCGTTGTTCAGTGGGGTCTGTGTGGCATAGGCTATACCACCTCGTTGTTCAGTGGGGTCTGTGTGGCATAGGCTATACCAGCCCATTGTTCAGTGGGGTCTATGTGGCACAGGCTATACCACCCCGTTGTTCAGTGGGGTCTGTGTGGCATAGGCTATACCAGCCCGTTGTTCAGTGGGGTCTATGTGGCATAGGCTATACCACCCCGTTGTTCAGTGGGGTCTATGTGGCATAGGTTATACCACCCCATTGTTCAGTGGGGTCTATGTGGCATAGGCTATACCACCCCGTTGTTCAGTGGGGTCTATGTGGCATAGGTTATACCACCCCATTGTTCAGTGGGGTCTATGTGGCATAGGCTATACCACCCCGTTGTTCAGTGGGGTCTGTGTGGCACAGGCTATACCACCTCGTTGTTCAGTGGGGTCTGTGTGGCATAGGCTATACCAGCCCATTGTTCAGTGGGGTCTGTATGGCACAGGCTATACCACCTCATTGTTCAGTGGGGTCTATGTGGCATAGGCTATACCACCCCATTGTTCAGTGGGGTCTATGTGACATAGGCTATACCACCCCGTTGTTCAGTGGGGTCTGTATGGCACAGACTATGCCAGCCGTTCCTGCCATGTCCTCATAGAGACATAGAATGACTACATCAGGGAAGAAAACTGGCTTGTGGTCACAGCTCCCTGTGTATGTTGTGTCACTGGGGACAGGGAAATGGGAAGTATCTTTAGGTTGGAGGTGGAAGTGCTCAAGGCTTAGAGCGGATGCTGACTCGCTCTAAGTCAGGGCAAAGCCAGATCTAGGGTCACCGACCTGTTTGGATTTGACTCCTGGCCCACTGCCCTGCCTGGCACCTCACAGTCAGCCTGGCACAGGCCGGAGGACCAGGGAAAGGTGAGTGCCATGGCAGAAGGATAGGAAAGTCCACTTCCTATCCTTCTCAGTCCTTCTTGGGTTTTCCAGATCCCAGAAAACTGCATACCAGTTCCTAACCCACTTCAAGTGGAAAGTAGACGGTGGAGAGATTTCCCTAAAGGTAGTTTTGCCTTCAGGCCCAGAGTTAAAGGTGACCCCAGGTCAACTGACTAGGACCCAGGACCACACAGGTCAAGACCTCTAACATTCTCTAGCACTTTCTGGGAGTCTTGTGCTCACACAGGAAACAAGGAGTCCTGGTTTCTGGGCTTCCCTGGCTGGATAGTCTGAGCCCTTCTTCTATCCCTCCCCAGGGCAGTCTCTCCTCGTGGGCCCAAGCCCACAGCAGGAGCCAAGTGTATCCAGAGAACTTCCTTTTGGCCCCTGTAAGCTGAGTTAAAAAAAAAAAAACAAAAACAGGAACCAATTACCTATAGTGTAGTTAATTAACAACCACTCGGTTTTGATTCACACGAACCATTCTGAGAAAGAGCTCAGCGCAGAGATTGTGAAAGAATCTCCGATTTCTTCATAAACAGAAGCAGTGATGGTATCTGATCTCCGGAAAGAGGCCTGCGTTAACAGCAAGCACTTTATAAACCTTCCATCTCCCAGAGGGTCCCCTGACCCTGCGTCAGAATCTCAGCTAGGCTGCCTGGAGGCGCTCAGCATCCCAACAGTCCTGACTCCATGTACAGTCAGCTCAGAAAACTTTGATTTTCCTGAATCTAGGCACCTTGAGCGGCCCATGGAGAGGAGTCTGATTTTGTGATCTTGAGTTTGTGACCGCGTCAGCCACCAACCTGGGTTTGGTTTTCCTATCTCTCAAAAGAGACGGTTGGGCTAAGAGATTTCTAAACTTCCCCTTTACTCTAAAATCCCGCATGCAATCCGTTGACCTTCAATGAGGGACTGACCCACCTTGCCTGAGACGCTCATCGCTTGGGTTCCCTTTTCAGGAGGCTTGGTTGGGCAAGCCTGGGTTGATTCTCAGGGTCAGCGACTGGGGACCCTTTGGACTTCCTTTATGTTTAAGGAGAGAACAAACCACAAAACCTTTCCACGGAGTCATGGGTGAGAAGCCTGGGTCACCTTAGGGAGCCCAGCAGGGTACCCAGAATCTAAAGTCACTGAATCTCAGGTGCAAAGCCCTGGGGCCAAGCCCCAGCACCATCAAATAAATATATCAATAAAGTCATCGAATGACCTATGTGAAATACCAAGGGTTTCAAAGAAAGTCTACAAATCCACTTTCACAGCAACATCATCCTCAAGAACCAAGGGATAGAAATGGGGGCAGGCTTCCATCCATGCAGGATGGATAAGCAAAATATAGGCAGGCATGCTGTGGACTCTGATTCAGCCTTCCCAAAGAAGGAAAGTTCAGCATGCTTCGGTTGAACCTGACAGCACTGTGCAAGGCAAGATGAGCCGGCCATAGAAGGACAAACCTTGTATGATCTCTATACGGGAAGGCAGAATAGGCAAATTTGCACAGACTGGAGTAGATTTGAGGTTGCCAGGGGCTGAGGGCAGGACAATGGAGTTATTGGTTAACAGGTGTGAAGTTTCAGTTTTACAAAAGGAGATCAGTCCTGGAGATGGATGGTGGTGAGGGCTGGACAAGAAAAACACAATTGATAGCTAGAAACGGTGCGCTTCAAAACAGCTAAAACGAGCAGGCACGAGGCAGGTATCTGTAGTTCTGAATACCTGAGAGGCAGTCAGAAGGACTGCCTGAGACCAGGAGTTTCAGGCCAGCCTGGACAACGTGGGGAGAAAATGTCAAAAGAAAATAAAAGGAAAAGAAAGAAAAGAAGAAAATAGGCTGGTGGATGGCTCAGTGGATGAAGAAGCACTTGCTGTACAAGCCTGACAACCCGAGTTCAATCTCCAGAACCCACATGGTGGAAGCAGAGAACCTTCTCCATAAAGTTGTCCACTGGCCTCACGTGTGCTGCATGGTATGCACACATACATACACACATATGCATAAGCACAAATAATAATAATAACAAAAATTTAAAGTTAAAGAGAAAAGAAAAATAAATGAAAAGAAAATAATGAAAGGGCTGGGGATATAACTCAGTTGATGGAGAGCTTGGTATAACATGTACAAAGCTCTGGGTTTAATCTCCAATACCACATAACACAGGGTGCAGTGCTGCAGGCCCATAAATGCCAGCACTTGGGAGGTTTCAGCAGAAGATTAGAAATTCAAGGACTTTCTTGGCTACACAGAGAATTTAAGGACCATTTGGGCTATAAGACCTGGTCTCAAAAACAAAAAGGAAGAAAGGAATGAAGGAAGGAAAGAAGGAAAGAAGGAAGGAAGGAAGAAGGAAAGAAAGGAAGGAAGGAATAAATAAATAAGGAAAGGATCCAGGCATGGTACTGCATGTCTTTAATCCCAGAACTCAGGAGGCAGAGGTCATAGATCACTGTGAGTTAGAGGCCAGCATAGAACTCCATAGCAAGATCTGGAAAAGTTGGGGCTACATAGTGAGACCCTATCTCAAAAATTAACCACAAAAAAAAAAAAGATTAAAAAAAAAAAGAGGGTCAGGGAGCTAGGAATCTACCACCTTCATGGTAGAGCACTTGCTGAGCATGTGCCAGGACCTTGGATTCCATGCCAAGCATGGGAACAAAACAAAAGCAAAAATGATCAATTTGGGGCATATGCGTATTACCAAGAATGGGAACAAAACTGTGCACATGAAACTCTCCTGGGCATGTCTGTACTAAGGACAGAGCAGCCCCCATGCCTGGAATTGTCACCAGAAACCAGTGAACACAAAACCCCTCTGGACTAAGAAGGGGACCCCTGCTATTTCAGCCAGGGGGCAGGTGTCATGTGCCAGCAAAGGGAGACCTAGTGCTGTCTGGTCCCAGAGGCTTCTAGCAGGACTCTCACCTCCCTCACCCTGCCCTCCCTGAAGTGGCAGAATGGCGCGCACCATTAGAGTGTTTCCATCAGTCAACTCTAAACTGCACAGAGTTCTCTGTCGTCTTCAAGAACTCTGTGTAGAGAAAATGGCATGTAGATACCCAAATCCGAGAGTTGCACAATGGCAGCTCCCACTTTGCAGGGTATTGGAAGTACATAGGCAGGCAGGCACAGTGCTGTCAGCCCAGAGGCTGCAGGACCCACAGCCAGAGGCGACTGTTTAATTTGCCGTCTGTGATCTTACAAACCCCTGAGCTTACTCAAGAGCCAGTGCACAGACCAGCAGTGTTTGTAAGCATCTATGCGACCAGCCCTGTTTCCCAAGGAGCCGTTCTCTCCAGATGCCTGAGGACTCAAACTTTCCTTTTCCTCCAGACGTTCACAAAGAGCCTGAGGTAACACCTCCCGGCGGCAATCCTGGTGTTCTGGAGGCTGGGGGCAGCCTCACCTTCATTGGGCTCCGGATCTCCCCAAGGGTCCCAGGAACTTTTGAATCGGTCAGCTGGGGCTGGAAGAGGTATGTGTGTTTGTGTGTGTGTGTATGTGTGTGTGTATGTGTGTGTGTGTGTGTGTGTGTGTGTGTAACTTTGTACGTGTGGGTGAAGCCCAGATGCTTAGAATTAAGTTTTGAAAGGTTCACAGAAGGAAGGCATGAAGTCTATGCTAGCTCCAGACTGACTGTCCTTTCGTCTCCTCCTCTGGCTTAGCGATGATCTCGGCATTTATAAAGGAGACTTTAACCTACAGTGTTCTTCCTCTAACTGTAAAAGGAACCAGACATCCTGCTTTGAAAAGGCTTAATTAAGAAGAACATGGAAATTTCAAAAGAAGAGGCCAGCCAGGGCCAGGTCTGGCAGTACTCACCTGAAGGGAGCTGTCCCCTTCTTGAGTCCTGCCCCAGGTCCCACAGGTTAGGAACCTCTGCCGTCCCCAGGGACTGTTTTCCAGTCTGTCAACTTTATGAGTCTCTGCACAAATAGATACTTCTCCTTTTCTTCTCTCTGTTTTTTTTTTTTCCTCTTCTGTTCCCCTCCCTGATTTTCAATCTGATTATTTGTGTCAAAATCTGGCGGCTGAAGCGTCAGCCAATGGCAAGGGTGCACAAGTGCAGCTCTATTTGCTTATCAAAACTTTACAGGAGTTGTGGCTCTTCCAACCCTCGGCTCTCTTGATGAAAATTTCTCCAGAAACTTTGAGTAGTATGTGAATGAAAAGAGGTGGCTAATTATTAAAATTTAAAACTTTAACCATTTACTTGCAATCCCTGGCTTTGTAAACAAAGTCACAACTTTATTTTTTTCCTTTCTTTCCTCTCCCTCCCTCCCTCCCTTCCTTCTTCCCTCCCTCCCTCCCTTCCTTCCTTCTTTCCTTCCTTCTCTCCTCTCCTCTCCCTTCTCTCCCTCTCCACCTTTTCCCTCCCTCTCCCTTCTCTCCCTCTCCACCTTTTCCCTCCCTCTCTTCTCTCCCTCTCCCCATCGCCTTTCCCACTTCCTTCCTTCTCCTCCTTTTCTGCCCTCTCTGGGTTTAGCATCTCAAGCTAGTTGAGCCACCACACAGCACACTTAGCCAGCAGGGATCCTTCTCCCTTCGAGCAAATTTGAAAAGACACAATTCATGTTTCACCAGACATGACCACAGGACGAGTGGAAGAGCAGAGACTTTGGGGGCGCTGTAGACCCTGAGCCTCGTGAAGTCTAAGTACAGATTGATCAGTAAGTTCCACAGCCGGCTGGTGCTGCCATCTGGTGGCTGCTGAGGAGACGGGCCAATGAGGGACCTGTGGATGTGCCTGGCCACCAAGGTAAGGCTTGGCTCCCTGGGGCCGGGACATTTCATCCCATTTAGAGGAGCCTTATTCTCTGGTCCCCCACCTTCTCTTTCCTGCTCTGTCCCTCTGCCTCCTCCCACTTAGGGGGTGACCGATTTATTCCAAGAGGTTTTGCATAAGCAGAAGACTTCACAAAACAGCACTGTTAGCTGATTTGCATGTTCTTGCAGCCGGCGCTGGAGAGATTACATTTCCCTCATAAAGAAAACAAACTTGGCGACAGGAAATGGGGATTGAAACTGTAAGTCCAAGGTCCAAAGTAGAGAGAAAAAGGATGTTTCAGGAAAGGCCTTTCTGCTGTGGGAGCCCAGAGCTACAGCCCTAGCCAGAGGCCAACCCAGGGGTTGGGGGTGTGTGTGTGGGGGGAGCATGACAAGGGGCATAGGTCCAAGCCACGGGGTCACAGACAGGAGACGGAGCTGTTGGTTAATATGCAGAAAACAACATAATAATTGCGGCAACATTTACACATGCCTGTCTTTTCCTGCTGAGCTCTCTCATTCAAATACTCCTTAAATCCTTTTTAAAAAAATTTATTATTTTATTTTATGTGTATCAGTGTATTGCCTGCATGTATGTAAGTACACCTGTGTCGTGCAGTGCCCGGTCAGAGAGAGCATCAGATTCAGAGTTGCAGGTAGTTGTTAGTCACCATGTGGGTGCTGGGACTCCAGCCTAGATCCTCTTGCAAGAGCAGCCAGTGCTCTTAACCACTGAGCCTTCTCTCCATCCCCCTCCCTGAATCCCTCTGCAGCCTTTGTCTGTAGCAGTGTCATGCCTCTGCTCTCCTGGAAAACCTCAGCAAAGTGTCTGCTTCAGGATGCATAGTTCAGTGTGATTTCCCGCATTAAGTTGTGTGTCAGGCACAGCTGGCTCAACAGTGGCTCTAAGATTGATCACAGTGTAGAGGTCTCACTTCCGCTGACTCAAGAATCCCACACCCTGGTCTCTTCTAGAGATGAGGGCTGGGCTTCCTGAGAGCTACTAGGATCCCATCTCTGGGAGAGCATCAACCAGGCCTCCGGTTCTCCACATATGAGCCCCTTACCCCCCACCTATTATCACCCAGGCCCACACATCCCTGGTCCTCCTGACCCCTGTACCCGTCTAGGGCTGCTCACAGTGCCACCGCCACTTCCCTTGGTGGACAGTCCTTGAGGCCATATCCCCATTTAGTCTGTCCCAAGGTCTGAATGCCCAAAACATTTCTGTGATCATTCATCCATTCACCAGTTAACTAACTTTACCTAATTCATCTTCGTTGAGCAACTCTTAGGAGTAAATGCCGGGCTTTTTGTCTTAGTCCATTCTTGCCATCATAACAAAATGCTACCATTTGGCCATTTATTTATTATATTTTATTATTCCTATTTTTTAATTTTTAATTTATTTTTTAAGTGTATGAATATACTGTCTGCATGTAGGTTTGTGCACCCATGTCATGCAATGTCATGGAGGTCAGAAGAGGGAGTCAAATTCCCCTGGAACTGGAGTTAAAGATGGTTCTCAGCTGCCATGTGGGTGCTGGGGATTGAACCCAGGTCCTCTACAAGAGCAGTCAGTGCTCCTAACCACTAGGCCATCTCTTCAGCCCCTATTATTCCTATTTTATGTGTACGAGTGTATTGTCTGCATGTGTATAAGTGTACCCATGTCATGCAATGCCTACAGAGGTCAGAAGAGGACGTCAGATCCCCTGGAACTGGAGCTGCGGACAATTGTTAGCTGCCATGTGGGTGCTTGGCATTGAACCCGGGTCCTTTGCAAGAGTAGTCAGGGCCCTTAATGGCTGAGACATCTCTCCAGCCCCCATCTGGGCGTCTATAAACAACAGAAGTTTATTTCTTATAGTTCTGGAGGTTGCAAAGCATAAGGTCTAGGTATGGGTAGACTGTGACCAGTCAATGGTGGGGGGGGCTTCTTATTGTGTCCTCACATGGTGGAAGTAAAAAGTGTCCCAAGGCTGTGTCCCACAGGACAGAAGATAGAAGAACAAGAAGTGTGCTCTTTCCCCCCTCCCCACCCCATTTTCCCCCTTCCTTTTAAAGATTTTATTTTTTATTTTTGTGTTTCTATGCGTGTTTGTATACGTGCATGTTAGTGCAGTACCAGCAGAAGCCAGAAGAGGGTGCTGGTACTGGAGCTGGTGTGACAAGGTGGTTGTGAAGCGTTCGGTGTGGGTATTGAAAATCCAACTGGAGAACTGGGATTACGAAGGCATCTGAAGGAGGCAAGCAAAGCAAGCCTTCAACACAGTGAAGAGGCATTTAGGACTCACATTGGAATACAGGCAAGGAGAAGCCCATATGCCAGGATCACGAAGAAGAGACAACATGGGAAAGGGGAGGATAATCCCATGCCAAGCTCTACCAACCCTATGGAAGACTCCTGCAGTGGGATCCCTCTGGGGATGCCCCAGGACACAGATATCAGAAACACAATTGGGAACATATTTAAAGAACTACAAGATTATAAAGAACAAATCAAAGAACTAAGAAAAGAGAATGAAGAACTCAAGAAGGACCTAGAGAGAGAGAATGACAAGCTCCGGAAGGAAGTAGAAACACTGAAAAGATCCCATGCTGAAAAAGATAAGGAAACCAACTCAGCGAAGCAAAGAGCTATAAAACAGATTAGAGGGGCTGGACAGATAGCCTAGGGGTTACCGCACCGCGCTCCTTGAGAGGACACGGGTTCGACCCCAGCACCCACATGCGGGGCTAGAACCGTCTTGTACTCCTTCCAGGAGACATCCAGTTCCAGGGGAATCCTTGCTTCCGAACCCTCTTCTGACCTCCGTGGGCATTTGCACGACAGGGTGCACAGGACCTAGCACTGCAGACATACATTCATACACATAGGAAAGTAAAAAAATTAAAAAAAATTAAAAAAAAAAAAAGAACAGATTGAGAAGCTCCAAAAAGAAGGCAGAAATACTAAAAGAAATCAGAGGGAAATGAAAAGGAAATCAAAACATTCATCCATTCAAAGAGGGAAAGGAATTAGGAAAAAGCCCTTCCAGAAGCAGAATGGAGGAAGCAGAACAAAGAATATCAGACCTGAAGATAACACAGAACAACTAAAAACCTCAAGTTAAAGATTTATGAAAAATTTTAAAAAATACACAAAAAAGTGGAACAACTAGGAGCTGTGGGGGGACACTATGAAAAGATCAAACCTCCGCATCATAGGAAATTAGAGGAAGGAGAAGAATGCCCAGAGAGATGGTATTGATTCAGATCTTCAACAGAATAATAAAGATGAAAACTTCCCGGCCCAACACTAGAGAAAAGGACAAACAACCAATACCACATATCAGCAGAATAGCACATAGGACTCACCCGCAAAACAGACAAGATCAAAAGAGAAATTCTCCACGCCACACATACGGAGTAGTTAGTTAAATTGCTAGACACCCAAAACAAAAGACAAAAAATCCTTAATTAGCCACAAAGAGGAAAAACACACACAATTGTGAACCTATAAAAGCGCGGAAAAACTAATCAGAAGATAATATTATCAATACATATATACAATGCCAACTAATGAAAGAAAGAAAGAACTAGAGAGAAATAAAAAAAAAAAAAAAAAAAAGGACAATAGATGCCAAAACCCAGGGACAATCTACTATTACCCAGCAAAAATGTCAATTCTTAGGTTGAAGGAGACATAAACCTTCCATGACATAACAAGTTGTTTGAAAGATACATGTCCGGAAAACAACCCTTCAGAGAACAATTGAAGGCAATTCGAAAGAACAGAAAGAATGGGAGCAAGGCCAACCGGCACATAGGTCCACTAGTAAGAATAATTCCAATAAAGATAACTAGAAGAAATGAGAAAACGAAAACCCAAAACATAGACATAATAGGTGGATCATAGGGCAAAAGGTAAGCAAAGCGGAGCGAACAACTTTTATCAGTTCATAAACCATTTTATAATAGGTGGTAATGGAAACTAAATTTACCCCAATCCGGAAAAGACACTTAGACTCTGGGAGATCGCGAATTAGGAAACAGAAAATCCATCGATATGCTTGTTTCTACAAGAAACCAACATCTTAATCTTCCAAGGGACAGCACCACCTATTACGAGGACAGTGAAGGGATGGAAAAAAATATTCTAAGCGAATAGTACCAAAAAGAAAACAGCTGTTGCTATTTTAATATCGGGGACAAAAACAATGACTTCAAAGTAAAAGAATCAGAAGAGACAAAGAAGGGCCATTACATTTTCATCAAAGGAACAGTTCACCAAGAAGATTTCACAATTATGAATTATATATGCACCAAATTTCTGAGTGCAAGGCCAGACTTTATAAAGACAAGTCTCCGGGACCACAAGTCACAGACTAGCCCCATTAGCACTCATACTAGGAGATTTCAATACCCGCCACTCGATGTCAGGCTTTTGGATAGGTCAACAGGAACAAAGAATAAACAGAGAGACATCTGAACTGAACGGATATGATACATCAAAATGGACCTATAGACTTCTACTTGAATATTCCACCCTTAATACCAGAGAATATACTTTCTACTCAAGGACCCCACAGAACATTTCTCCAAAACCGACCACATATTGGACACAGAGAAACCTCCACAAATACAAAAAGATGAAATAATTTCATGCATTCTATTCAGACCACAGTGCAATAAAGCTAACATCAACACCAGGGGACAAGCCCTCCTGCCTACAAGAAAACCATGGAGACTAAACAACACACCTTGAATAAAAATGGGTCAAAGAAGAGATAAGAAAGAAATAAGGGGCTGGGAGAGATGGCCTAGCGGTTAAGGCACCGACCGCTCTTACAGGAGGGACCCGGAGAGTGGTAGGTTTTTTTCGAATCCCCCAGCCAAGGCCTTCCACATGTTGCGGCCTTGCGAAACCGTCTAGGAAACTTTTGCCAGACTCCAGGAATGAATCTCCCGCTATCCAGGGGGAATCAGGAACCACTTCTTTCTGAACCCTCCGCGGCAATTTGCCATCGTCCCGGGCTGCCAGACATTTGACATGGCAGACAAGTTACATATCAAACAAAATACTTTTAGTGAAATTAAATAAAAATTAAATAAAAAAATTAAAAAAAAGGAAAAAAAAAAGAAAGAAAGAAAATTAAAAAGCATTCTGTAGGAAAACTGGACAAATGACAATTGACCGGACATACCAATAACATTACAGCACAATAAAACCTATGGGATGCCTTAATAAGCAGTCCTAAGAGGGAAGTTTATAGCCCTGGGTGCCTACATTAGAAAAAACAGAAAGGAGCACAAGTGAATGATTCTAACACTACAGCTAAAAGCCACTTGAGAGGCAACAACAGTGAACCCTAAACACAACAGACAGGAAGAAATAACAAAATCAGAGGCAGAAATCAATGATATTAGAAACGAAAGAAAACAATACAAGAAAAAAATCAATGAAGCCAATAAAGTTGGTTCTTTGAAAAACGCAATAAAACAAGACTAGATAGCAAGACCTCTAGCCCAGTTAAACCAACAAAAAAATAAATAAGAGGGGGAGAAGCAAGAGGGACCGAGGAAACACTCACAAGAATCAAAATAACAATTCCATGATGAAACTTAGCGGAAAATCATTTCACGAACAGACAAGGAACAGTTCCAGAAAATCAAATGGGAATTTATTCAAGTAA
>VZQC01013594.1:3860120-3999824 GCA_009823505.1 Rhizomys pruinosus
TGGTGGCGCACACCTTTAATCCTAGCACTTGGGAGGCAGAGGCAGGCGGATCTTTGTGAGTTCAAGGCCAGCCTGGTCTACAGAGTGAGTTCCAGGACAGCCAGAGCTACAGGGAAACCCTGTCTTGAAAAGACAAAAAAAAAGTCTTTAGGGGCTGGAGAGATAGCCTAGCGGTTAAGAGCCCTGACTGCTCTTGCAGAGGACCCAGGTTTGATCCCCAGCACCCACATGGCGGCTGAGAACCATCTGTAACTCCAATTCCAGGAGAACTCCAGTTCCAGGGGAATCTGACACCCTCTTCTGACCTCTGAGGCATTGCACGACAAGGGTGCACAAACCTACATGCAGACAGTACATTCATATACATTAAAAAAAAAATAAGTAAAAATTTAAAAACCTTGTTAAAATATTTTATTATTTATTATTTATTATTTATTATATTTATTATTTATTCATTTATGTGTACGAGTGTATTGCCTGCATGAATGTGCACCTGTGTCATGCAATTCCCATGGAGGCCAGAAGAGGGGTATTGGATCCCCTAAAACTGGAGTTATGGACCATTGTTAGCCGCCATGTGGGTGCTGGGAACAACTCCGGTCCTCTTCAAGAGCAGCCAGTGCTCTCAATCATTCAACCATCTCTCCAGTCCTCCAGTTTTTTTGAAATTCATTTTATTAGTTTTAAAATTATGTATATGTATGCGTGGATCTGAGCATGTAAAGTCAGTGCTGGAGTTAGAGGTTGCTGTGGGTCACTTGATGTGGGTGCTGGGAATTGAACTCGGGTCCTCTGGAAGAGCAGTCAGTGCTTTTAACTACTGAGCCATCTCTCCAGCCCAACTACTTTTTCTTTTTCCTTCAGTCCAGAACTCCAGTCCATAGGATGGCACTACCCACATGCAGGGTGTCTTCCCTCCTCAGTGAAGCCTCTTTTGAAGTGCTCACACAGATACACTCAGATCTGTGACTCCCAGGTGACTGTAAGTCCAGGCAAGCTGATGAATACTGTCCTCCACAGTGACCCTAACTCCCACATCTTCCCAAAGGTGGCTTCTTGTCACTTACCTCTCAGCTGAAAGGTCTCCTCTGCCTAGACAGCCCCTTGACCATGAGCTAACGCAGTATCTTCTCATGAAATCACCATCTACTTCGTCATGCAACCTGTTTTTCTTTTTTTATTATTATTTTTATCTTTTTTATTTTTTTAATTTTATTTACTTTGTATGTGTATGAATGTACTATCTGCCTGTAGGTTTGTGCACCCGTGTCATGCAATGCTGCAGAGGTCAGAAGAGGGCGTCGGATTCCCCTGGAACTGGAGTTAAAGACAGTTCTCAGCTGCCATGTGGGCGCTGGGGATCGAACCTGGGTCCTCTGCAAGAGCGGTCGGCACTCTTAACCTCTAGGCCATCTCTCCAGCCCCTATTATTTTTATCTTATGTGTATGAGTGTATTGCCTGCATGTGTGTAAGTGCACCATGTCATACAATGCCCGTGGAGGTCAGAAGAGGATGCCAGATCCCCTGCAACCAGAGTTACAGATGGTTGTTAGCTGCCAGGCGGTGCCAAAATTGAACCCGGGTCCTCTGCAAGAAGAGCCGGTGCTCTTAACCACTGATCCATGTTGCCAGTCCTCCCTTTCTTCTTAGCTGTTATAATCACCTGAAAATATCTCATGTATATATATTTTTAAATTTTTATTTATTATTATTATTATTTTTTTTTTGTCTTTTCGAGACAGGGTCTCCCTGTAGCCCCAGCTGTCCTGGAATTCGCTCTTTAGACCAGGCTGGCCTTGAACTCACAAAGATCCGCCTGCCTCTGCCTCCCGAGTGCTAGGATTAAAGGCATGTACCACCACACGTGGCTTTATTATTTTTCATGTGTATGAATGTACTGTCTGCATGCAGGTCTGTTCACCTGTGTCATGCAATGCCGAGGAGGTCAGAAGAGGGCATTGGATTCCCCTGGAGTTGGAGTTACAGATGGTTCTCAGCTGCCATGTGGGTGCTGGGGATTGAACCCAGGTCCTTTGCAAGAGCAGTCAGTGCTCTTAACGGCTAGGCCATCTCTCTAGCCCCTCATGTATCTATTTATTTATCTGGTCTGACTTCCCTCTAAGGAATGTGAACACTACAAGAACTGGGACTGTGTTTCCCGACTTCTACTTCCCCACTCAGTCTCCAGGGTTTGGAACAGTGTGTAGGAGACACTATTCACACACACACAGAACGAGTGAATGGATGAATGTCTGAATTTCAGTCTCTCAGCTCTCTATTCCCTTGTGGATTTTTTGCCTCAGTTCCAACCGTCACCAGTGTTAACACTGAGCTTAGAAAGGCCTAAAGAGACCCCCTCTGTATGTTAAATATGCATCCTTATATTTACAGACAGGTATACCAGTCACCACTCATCCAAGAAGCCTCTTTTTGCAATAGCTGGAGACTAGTGCGGAGTTCTACAGGTGGTCACTCACAGAGATTAAGTGCTGGCATTAAAGGTGTGTGCCACCATGCCCAGCCAGAACTCCTATATTAAGCCTCATCCACTCAGGGTTCAGGGACCATTATGGAAAGGGACAGAAAGAGTGTTAGAAGCAGGGGTGGTAGATGACCACAGGGAATGAGTCTTCCATGCTCCTGGAACCCTGCTCATATGAACCTACAGCAATGGTGACCATATGCACAGGACCCATGCAAACTCAGGCAGACAAAACCCAGCACAGAACTGGAGAAATAGGCAGCAGGCCCCAGCCTCAACCATGGAGCTATTGGCCGATAATCAGTGCTGTGTGAGGGAGGGTTGGTCTTCTTTTGGGGAGTGATGTTAGATAGGTTGACCAGGCTCCAGTGGGTGGACTCACACCAACAAACAGCTGGGTACACAAACTTGACTTGATGGGCCTTTAACATATATGACAGAATACATGAAATCTAGTGGCCGGGCTAAGGGGAGTACAGATGGGGAAGGAGGCTAAATATGGTTAAGATATATAAAAGTGGCCAGGGTGCGGGGGCCCACGCCTTTAATCCCAGCACTTGAGATGAAGAGGCAGTGAGTTCAAGGCCAGCCTGTTCTACACGGCAAGTTCCAAGCCAGCTGGAGTTGCAGGGAGACCCTTTCTCAAAAAGGCAAAAAAAAAAAAAAATGTATGAAATGCACAAAAATTCAACAAAAAATAGATTTTAAAAAAGAAAAGTGGCTGAGCGAGCTGGTGAAACAAGCCAGTCAGGTATCGCTCCACCGTCTCTGCTTCAAGCATCTACCTAAGTTACTGCCTTGGCTTCCCTTGACGATGGAGACTGCAGCCTATAACCCAGATAAACCTTTTCCTCCCCCAACCCTCCAAAAGAAGAGATATCCTTTATCCACAGCTTTAGGAAGAGCCCCAGGGATTACATCCCAGCACCAATCACTGAGTCCAAGGAGACTGGGCTGGGCCTCTCATTGGCTGACGTTGCTGAGAGAAAACACAGGGTCAGGACTCAGCTCCCACTGTAATGGGGACCCTAAAAATGGGCCCTAAAAATAAAATTGCTCCAGGAGACCCCAGGCCGGGGAAGAGAACGGTCCAAAGCCCCAGGACCAGGGAAGGAAGAACCTGCCTCCCAGGAAGAGGTTTCATTAGAGCTAATCTGCTCTGCCGGGTCTCTGGCTCTTGTTCCATCCTTCAGAACATCCCAGCCGCTTCAGGAGGGGCAGAGACTGGGCTTTGCCCCCACCTCCTTCCTTTACCAGTTTCTCTTTCCTACCTTGGTTTGGAATATAGGGAGGGGCTGGAGAGATGGCTCAGCGGTTAAGAGCGCCGACTGCTCTTGCGGAGGACCCGGGTTCAACTCCTAGCATTCACACGGCTGCTAAGAACTGTCTTTAACTGCAGTTCCGGGGGAATCCGACGCCTTCTTCTGACCTCCGCGTGCATTGCATGATACGGGAGCACCAACCTACATGCAGACAGTACACTTATACACATAAAAAAATAATAATATAGGGAAACTGAGGTGGCTGCTTCATAGACCTAAGGGTCTGGCAACATTCAACACAGAATAAGGTCCTGTGGCTTCTTCCTCCCCTCTTCGCTGTTCTGTCGTGGTTCCTCAAGTGTACCGGGTCCTTTCTCACAAGAGGCTGAATCCCAAGGCCTGCTCCCCTGCCCCACCCCAGATCCCAGTTTAGAATGTCCTTTTTCCCTTTACAGCCCAGGTCAGCTCTCAACCCCTCCAGGAAGCCCTTCTAGATTGTTCCCAGCCTATGGTGTGGACTGTGGTGTGAAGGATCTGTGCCCCCCCCCCGTCCCCGCCCCTACCAAGGTTGCTCATGAACACTCAGTAGCTTCTCAGCCAAACCAAAACCATCAACTCCTTAAAGGCAAGACTTTTGTGGGATCATGTTGCCACTAGCTGTAAGTGCAGCCTAGACCTCAGTGTAGACAGTGGCCTGCAGGAACCAATGGGCTAAGTAGGATCCAAAGAAACCCTGGGGTGAAACAGTAGACGGGTGCAGTGGCCTCTAGGGAAACACTTGGGTAAATACACACTTCTTCAAGAAGCTCAGTGTGTGTGTGGGCGGGGTGGAGGTATGACAGTGGCTGTCCCACGCTGGGGGTACGTCCATGGCTGGGCTCTGGCTCTGCCCCCAGGGCCACTTGGCACTGACTGTGTACCAGTAGGCATCTTTCCAGCGTTGGCTCAGAAAAACACAAAAACAAGCATGACTTGAGCTTACCATCCTCGAGGACCCAAGGCATAAAGCCTTTGTAGATTTTCCCTGCTGGCGCTTGCCTGCCCTGGGGAGTGCAGCGGGGGGTGGGAGAGCACTTCCAGAGAGCTGGCGGAACGTTGGGGGTCGGTCTTCTCAACTTCTTCAAATCTTGAAGCCAGGAAAACACCCACTCACTCATCTGTGCTGTATGTGACCCATGGACCAGCGCAAAGAAAAGGAAGATTTTTGATTCAGTCACTAAGTGGACTATGCACTCTTCGAAGCCCAGGGTCCTTGCCAGGGGCTATAGACAGCTGAGGGGCGGGGAGCCTGGCTTGCCCAGTCTGTGGACACTGGGGAGTAAGTCTTCACGGTCCACAGCCTGGAGGCCAGACATAGAAGAAGTTCACTTTGTGGCCACAAGAGGGTGCTCTCTCCTCCTTTTCGGAAAAAAAAGTCTGAAAACAGGAAAAAGTGTTTGAATCACAAGAATATATGTGACCGGGAATAAGAAACGTTTAAAAATCCACTTTAACATATTAGATGTTAATTTTCTGTTTATCCACACACACCCCCTTCTCCATCTTCCTGAGTTATTTCTGGGTCTTTCCTCCGTATATATGTTTACCAACTCCTCCCTGCTGACTTTTGGCTGGGTAACCACATCATTAGAGGAATCTTCCCAAACAGGAGAGCCCAGATCTTCAAAGTCCTCCCAAGAGTCCCACAATCCCGTGCAAGGCAACGTTCCGATAGAGGCCCTGGGGTGAAATCCTGGGTTGCCTGCACTGAACATGGGGGCCAGGGAGAAGAGCTGAGTTCAAGACCTGCTTTCCTCTGACATGTTCAGTTGTCCTGGCACCTGCAGACCCCATTCCTAGGATTAGGACAGAAAGTCTTTGTGAATTTTTTCCCCAGAAATTTGAAGCAGCCTTGTGCTGACACTCGGTGCTAGAGGCCAAATGTGGTCTTTAGGAATGGCAGGATGGGCCTAACCCCCCTGGGTGGGCATCCCAGAGTATGCAGGGCCTTCGTGCCAGATGACACCATGTCCTCCCTGACTGTCCGCTTTTGCATGAGAAGTAGCCACATGGTGTGTGGAGTGCATGTCTGTGCGTGTGTGTGTGTGTGTGTGTGTGTGTGTGTGACAGCTGAGGGCATAGCCAGCAAGTCCTTTCACTACAGGAGGCCAGGGAGAGGACAGGATTATTGCCTATCCCCAACCAGACAGCTAAGGTTTCAGAAGGGCAAACTGAGGCACAGAGAGACACCTGTTGGGGTTACCTAGGATGATGCTTATATTTTCAACATGACAGGGTTCAGAATTACCTAGAAGATAAGCTGAGAATGTCTGTGAAGGAATTTCTAATTGGGTTAACTGAGGCAGCAAGGCTCACTTTAAATATGGGAGGGGCACTATTTCCTCAAAAAGAGACAGAGGCAGGGAGCTGAAGGACTGCGTTCATTTCTCTCTGCTTCTGACTGGGGACACCATGTGGCTAGCTACGTCCCTCTTGCCTCTGTCCCTTCCCTGCCGTGGTGGACTGGACCCTCAAACTGTGAAAGTAGCCTTTGTCAGGTGTTTTGTTACAACAACGAGAAACAGCCAGTCCAGAGAAACCCCAGTTTCTCAGCTCCTTTATGGGGCCCTTTGAAATGGCAGCCATTTTTTATAGCTCCAATTTTGGAGTCTCAATCTACAAAATGTAAAGTCCTACTGGTCACTGGCAGGGTAGGTAATATTTAAACATCCCTCCCTGATACACACACGCACACCACACCTCAGGTGTGTGAACTGTATGTATATTTTTTTTTACTGTCTGGGTTTTGGCCCACATCAGATACACACTTTTTTTTTTTTAATTTAATTTATTTCCGTATGTGTATGAATGTATTGTCTGCATGCAAGTCTGTGCACCCGTGACATGCAATGCCGTGGAGGTCAGAAGAGGGCGTCAGACTCCCCTGGAACTGGAGTTCTCCTGGAATTGGAGTTTCAGACGGCTCTCGGCCGCCATGTGGGTGCTGGGGATTGAACCCGGGTCCTCTGCAAGAGCGGTCGGCGCTCTTAACCGCTAGGCCATCACTCCAGCCCCCAGATACACACTTTAAAAAAATCATTTATGGGCTGGAGAGATGGCTCAGTGGTTAAGAGCACCGACTGCTCTTGCAGAGGACCCAGGGTCGATTCCCAGCACCCACATGGCGGCTAAGAACTCTCTTTAACTCCAGTTCAAAAAAATAAATTTTTTAATTTTAAAAATTTATTTATTTTTTAATGTGTATGAATGTACTGTCTGTATGTAGGTTTGTGCACCCGTGTCATGCAATGCCGAGGAGGTCAGAAGAGGGTGTCGGATTCCCCTGGAACTGGAGTTAAAGATGGTTCTTAGCTTCCATGTGGGCAGCTAAGGCCCTCTCTGCAAGAGCAGCCAGTGCTCTTAACCACTGAGCCATCTCTCCAGCCCCTGTCATCTGATTGCTTACTTTACACAGGTTTCCCTGAACCTCATTCCCATCTGTAAGATGACAGAGGGGACACTTGGATGAGTGTCATCAGAGACAGCAAAAGGCATGTTATAATGCCAGAGTGTGAGTTAGTCCTCAACAGCCGGCAGCAGTGTTCGGGCCTCTCTCTCTCTCTCTCTCTCTCTCTCTCTCTCTCTCTCTCTATTTCATTTTTTTAACAACAAGTAATAAGTTATGAATACAAGCATCCTTCTCGTAAAACCAATTTGCAAGCAGCTATGCCCAAACCCACACAGCCCAAGGCTCCCACCATCTAGCAGGAGGGGCTTGTATGTACAATCATGTTGATCAAATAAGAGTCCAGTCTAGGATTTGAGATCTCTTGAGCCCAGCGGCAGGAAGAGGGGAAGACAGGTAGGAACTGGGTGCCTTAGCGAGCTGATTGCTGATCGTTTGGTCCTGCTGTCTTTGGTTTGATTGGCCTTTGTGGCTGTGAGGTTGGAGTTATCCCCCCAGCTGGGATTAAAGGTGTGGTCTTTGGCTTGATTAGATCTAGTGGCTGTGGGGGCGGAGTTATCCTCCCAGCCGGTATTAAAGGCACGCTTGTGTGACTCTTGAGATTTGAGATCTCTTGAGCCCAGCTGGGGGGATTTGTTTTTTTTTTATCTTTGTATTTATATTATTTATTTGACAATCGAAAATCTAGACCCTGTTCCCAAGCCATTCCCCCACCCCGTCAGAGCTCGTGATTCTGCCCAAACATGTTGCCTAGCTCGAGTCCTTTCTCAATATTTTCCATGGGGACGTTGATGTTTGAGACAAGTTCACTGTTTTCAGTCACTTTGCCCTTGATCTGGATGCAGTATGTTCTGTGTGTTGTTTGTTTCCAACAATGCATTATGTCGCAACTGTCGTTGTGTAGAAGCTCAGGGGCCATACACAGAGAATACTTAACAACTGGCGTACATTGGCCACTAGCATCCACAGGATGAGGTGATACATTTCGTCGTTTGGTTGTTTCTTTTGTCGGCGCTGTGGTTACTTCACTCAGCATGATGTCACTTCTAGCTCCAGCCATGTTTACCTGCAAAGCTCGTGATTTCGTCCCTTTCTTACTGCGCATAGAACTCCGTTGTGGTAGAGGTACCCAATTTTTCATCCACGTCAGTTGAGGGGCCATTTGGTTAGGTTTCCAGCTCTTTGCTATTGTGAGAGAGCTGAAATAAACAGTGCCGTGCTGCTATACTATGTGGGCGGCGTAAGTACTTGATGGTCTTGCCATGATCGGGTATGAGTGGCGTGGGTCGAGTTTTCAAGGTCTTCCAAGGTCTTCTCCACATGTTACCACTGGCTTCACATTGTTGTGACAGTTATTCCCCACCAGCAGTGTTGGAAGTGTTCCCCTTCCCAACACGCCTCTCCAGACCTTGGTATCATTTGTTTTCCTGATATCCTAGCCAGTCCTTACTGGGAGTAATATGATATCTTAAAGTGTTTTGATTTGCATTCCTTAATGATCTTAGTGTTGTTGAGCAGTTCTTGAGGGTTTCTCAGCAATCTTATGTCCTCGCTTGTGAAGTCTCTGTCAGTTTTTGCTCCATGCTATTGAGCGGGTCGTTTGTTTTTTTTGTTCTTTGTTTTTTGAGTAGTTTATCATATTCTGGGAAAATCATGCTTTGTCAGATGTTCTCATTTTTTTTTTTTTAAGTTTCTCCCCTTTGGTTTTTCTTCACTTCCTTGATTGTTTTGCTTCGTTTGATGTACGAAAGCTTTGAGTTTGATGAGGTCCCATTTGGGCAATTGCCATCTCTGAATTCTTGGCAGTGCTGTCTGTTTTAGGAAGTCTTTTCAATACTATGTCTTGTAGTGTGCTGCAACTTTTTTTCTTCTATCAAAACCGCGAGTTTGGGGTTTCACGTTTAGGTCTTGTAAAAATCTGGAGTTGACTAACTTTTGTACAGGGCGAGAGGTAGGGGTTTAATTTTTCATTTTTCCTTGGATTTTTTTTTTTATTCTTATTTTTTGACCTGCTAAGATGTCTGTCTTTTCTCCGTTGTGGTTTCTTGGCCCACTTGTAATATGGAGATGGTGCCTGAAATCTGGACTATATGTGCTCAGATTGGATCTTCAGGATTTTGTGTCCATGGTCACAGGTCTGTTTTGTTCGCCAGTACAGGTTGTTTTATGGCTATAGGCCCGTGTAGTATATTTACAATATGGGTATAGAGATCGCCTCCTGTGTAGTCTTCCTGTCACTAGGGTATGATTTTTGGGCTATTCTGGGCTTTGTTTCCTCCAATGAATTTAGAAACTTTTGTTTCCAGCCTGTGAAGAAAGTCTTGGGGATCTTGATTGGGATGCATTAATCATATACAGGAGTTTTGTAAATCACAAATGGACATTTTTACAACTGTTAATTTTCCAAATCCATGAGCATGGACGGGTTTTTTCCATCTTCTGATGTCTTCTTAACTTTCTTTAAGGATTTAAAATTTTTGTTGTAGGAGTTCTTCTGGTGTCTTTTGTTTAGGTTTGTTCCTAGGTATCTATTGTTTTTGAGGCTATTGTGAGTGGGGAAGGTCTCTTTGAATTTTTCCTCCAGTTGCTTGTACTTGGTATAAAGAAATAGCCCCATTGACTTTTCTCAGGTTAATTTTCGTACCTGCCACTTTGTGTGAAGCTGTTAATGTTTTTAGGGTTTTCTGGTTGAGTTTTTAGCATCTCCTAGGTAAACAATCATATCAACAAATAGGGATCGTTCTGGACTTGACATATTTTCCAATTAGTACTCCTTTAATACCCTTTTCTTGCCTTATTGCAAACACTTGCACCTAGCCAATGTTTCAAGCACTATACTGAAGAGGCCGTCGGTCGCCGATGATGATATGGTGCGCGGGAAGACTCGCCGTAGCATTCTGTTCCTACATTTTTTAAAGGAAATGTTTCCGTCATTTCCAATTTAGGATGATATTGGCTGGGGTTTTCCTGTATATGGCTTAAATTACATTGAGGAATGATCCATCCTCAATCCATTCTTCTAGGACTATTAGCATGAAGGGGGCCTGGATTTTGGACAAAGGCTTTGTCAGCATCAATTTGCTGAGGAGGGGTGGTGTTTTTCTTTGAGGCTGGGGAGTGGGTGTGTTATGCGATGTGGAGTTGGAGGTGGGGTTTCGGTGAACAAGCCCGCATCGCGGGAAGGAATACCACAAGGGGGCAGTGGAGGGAGGAGCTGGGGAGGGGGGGACGGGGGCCCGAGTGGCCAATGAGGAGGCGGGGATGAAGGGGGGCAGCGGGTGAAGGATGGGAGAGGGGCGTTATACAAGCGATCACGCGGCGGGGTTGTATCGTGGCCTTCGGTGCTGGTTGTGGTTATCATACGAGGAGGCTGGCGGAATAGAAGGAATTTGGTGAGAGTTTCCCGCTGAGTGCTAGACTGCGAAACCGTCTGCAGAGGCAAAAAAATGGGTTGAGGGACTGGGGGGAAATGGGTTTGTAGAGGAATTCTGCTTGTGATTGAGGAAACACCGTCTGGGAAGGGGCATTTTTTGTTTGTGAGGCTTCTTATTACATCCTATATTTCTTCATATGTTATGGGTAGGTTTAAGATGTGTTGCTGGTATCCTCTTGGCCAAGCTTTGGTGCTTCCCAAGATTTCAGATATTCCTCCATTCTTCTAGATTTTCAAACTTGTTAGAATAGAGAGATAGACTATAGGTTCTTGTAATATTTCCATATAATTTCTTGATCTTTTCCTTGTCCGCTCTGTGTGATATTTTCCCTTTTTGCATCACAGATGTGTCATTGATTTGGAGTGTTCCTCTCTTTCTTTTTTTTACTGTTGCATAGAGGTTTGTCTATTTGTTTATTCTTTCAAAGGAACCAACTTTTTTGGCTCTAATTGCTTTTTTTTATTGTTTTCTTGTTCCTATTTCATGATTTCTGCTCTGATTTTTCGTTATATTTCCTCTCAATGTCTGGTTGAGTTTATAGCGGTGCATCTGCTTGTTTGCCTTCTCAAGTTGCTTTTTTTAATGCTGTTGTAGTGTAGCCTCATTCAATTGTGACTCTTTCTGTTTTCTAATGTAAGCACCCAAGGGCTATAAATTTCCATCTTAGGGACTGCTTTTAGGTATCCTACAGCCTTTGTTCGCTGTTTTACTTGTCATTCGTATGCAGTTCCAGGAAATGGTTATTTTCCTTTTCTGTATCTCGTCATTCGTAACCCCCATCCCTGATTCAAGAGTGTGTTGTTTAGTCTCCATTGTATTCTTGTAGAGAAGGACGGGGCTTGCCCTGGTGTTGATGTTGAGCTTCCTTGCACTGTGTTCTGACAGGATGCACGAATTATTTCAATCTCTTTTGTATTGTTAGAGTGTTTCTTCTGTGACCCCAGGATGTGGTCGATTTTGGAGATGTTCCGTGGGGTGCTGAACAGAAAATAGAAATGTTATCTATCGTCTATATTAGGATGGACTGTTCGGTAGAAGTGGTGGTCGATGAGGTCCATTTGGTGAATCATATCGTTCAGTTTCAGTGTCTCTCTGTTAATTTTTTTGTCTTCCTCCTCGCTGTTTGTGAACCTATCACAACAGCGACCCTCAGTTGGGGTATTTGAAAATATTCCCACTATGCAGTTTGCGTGATGGGCGTAGTACTGTGACTTGTGGTCCTGGAGAATGTCTTTATAAAATTTGGTGAACCAGAATTTGGGGGCCCATCATTATAAAGACACCCCTCACTCTACGTTTCCAAATAAATTCGTGACATATCATTCTGCGTGGATGTTCCTTGATGAAAATGTAATGGCCCTTCTTTGTCTCTTCTGATTTCTTTTAATTTGAAGTCCATTTTATCAGATATTAGAATAGCAAACCACCTCTGCTTTCTTTTTCGGTTTACCATTTGCTTGTGAATATTTTTTTCAAATCCCTTCACTTTAAGGTGGTGCCTGTCTTGAAAGTAAGACAGATGTTTCTTGTAGACAGCATATTGTTGGATTCTGTTTCCTAATTCAGTATCCCAGTCTATGTCTTTTGACCTTAGGGGGGAATTGAGTTCAACGTAACTATTGAAGGTCTAGGAATGAGACTGTTTGGTGGGGTTCCTGTTTCTCGATTTACTGGGAAGGGAGGAGACCAGCTAGGCGGGGTTGGGAGTTGATGGGTGGAGGAATGCTAGCAAGGAAGGCGTGAGGTGAGGGAGAAGGTGAGGGAAGCGGGCGGTGGGGGCGCACGGGAGCGAGGGGATGTTGGAGGCGCGGAAAGGATAGGAGCGGATATAGGGGTGGGGGGCCAGGGACAGTGGACTGTTAGTCAGGGACACATTTTCTCTCTTTGCGTGCTATGTTTTACAATTTTGCGAAGGACTGGGTCTTATTGCTCCTTCTCCCCTATGATTGCATTTTTGCTGGGTATNTCAGAGTGTTTGACACAGCAATGGAAGACAAAACTAGAACAAGTGGTATGACCAGATTAAATGGTAGACTCATGTTTAGTTTTAGAAAAATCTCCTCTACACTCTTTCCAAATGGTTTTGCACATACTTAAACCGATCAGCAGTGAATGAAGGTTCTCTCTCAGCATCCTTGCTAAGAGTTGGTGTTCTATGGTCACTTGATCTTTCCCATTTTGACTTGGATAAGATGTTAGTCATAAAAACAGTATGGCATTGCACAAAAAGAGACATGTAGATCAATGGAAACAAAGAGAAGACCAAACATGAGTGTACACAGTTTCCATCACCTGAATTTTGACAAGGATGCCAATAATATACATTGGAGGTAGAGAGCATCTTCAACATATGGTACTGGAAAAACTAACTTTCCTCATGTAAAAGAATAAAATTAGACCCCTGATGTCTTACTCTACACAAAAAACTCCAAATAAAAACCTCAATGTAAATATGGTATTAAAAGCAGGAGCGCGGTGTGACGTTCTTGAGATAGATTTATGAGGATTACCTTCGATGGTCCTCCAGAGCGGGCAGGAAAAAAGGAGGAAGCACGGAAGACAGGTAGTGAACTAGGTGCCTATAGCGAGGTCTGGATTGTCTTACGACTCGCGTTTTATGGATCACTGTCTGTCTATTTTGGTGTATGTATTTTGCACCTTTTGGACGTGTTGAGTGATATATATAATCCCCTCGCAGCTTGGGATTAAATGTTAGGTCTTGGCTTGATGGTTAGATACTAGTGGCATTGTTGGGGGCGGGAAGTTAATCCTTCCCAGCCGATTTTAAGCAGGGGCTACGCCCTGTGTGACTCTTGAATTTGATGAGTCCTTGAGACCGCATAGCAGGCATGGATTGCCCGGTGTTGACGGCTTGAAGAGCCCCCCCCCGGTTGACCTCCCCCCCCCCCCCCCGCCAACTGAGATAACGAAGAAGGAATTGAAGGAGGCAACCAAAGCACGCCTTCAACACAGTGAAGAGCATTCAGGACTCACATTGGAATACAGGCAAGGAGAAAGCCACATTTATGCCTAGGATCACGAAGAAGAAACTTCACTGGAAAGGTGCAGGATAATCCCACGCCCAGCTTTACCAACCCTATGGAAAACTCCCTTGGCATGGGGAATCCCCCAGTGGTGATGCCCCGAGGACACTACACAATCAAAAACACAATTGGGGAAACATATCTCAAAAGAATCTACCCAAAAAATGCATAAAGACAAATTAAAACGAACTAAGAAGAAACAAAGTAGGAGATGAGGACCGACACCAGAGAAGAGCATGAACAAACTCCAGGTAAGGAAGTAAGAAACACTTGTAAAGAATCCCAATTAGTGAAAAACGAAGAAAGACTACCAACCCATCAATAACAAAAGGGAGCTACAACAAAAATGAGAAAGTCGAGAAGCTACCAAAAAAGAAATGAAATACACTATAAAGAAATTCAGAAGAAGGCGAACATGAAAAAGGAAATCAAACACTGCATCCATTCAAATGAGGAAAAGGAATATAGAAAGTAGAGAGCCTCAGAAGCAGAATGGAGGAAGCAGAACAAAAGAATATTAGACCTGGGAGGAACAAAACACAGAACAACTAAAAACCTTCAAGAAAAAGATTATAAAAATATTATAAAAGATACACAAAAATGGAAACGAACCAGTGGAACTGTGGGACAACTATGAAAAGATCAAAAAACCTCCAGCATCAATTAGGAATAGAGGGAAGGGAGAAGAATCCCAAGACAAAAATAATGACCAGATCTTCAACACAAATATAGAAGAAAACTTCCCAAAACTAAAAAACAGGAACCTTAAATCAGATCTTAAACCAATCCAAAGTAAGCAATCATTCCAGAAAATTCCAAACAGACAAGATCAAAAAGAAATTCGTGCACACGCGCACATCATTACATTTGAAAATTGAATTCTTGGACTACCCAAAAACTAAAACTACAAATTTCTTAACAGCAGGAGCAATAGAGAAACAACAAGTGACCTATAAGGAAACCTATTATCAGACAAAATTAACAAAGCGAGAACTTATTCAAACAAAGGCAAAACGAACGATGAAAAGAGGCAAGAAAAGTTACCTGGAGCAAAATGCAAAATTTCCGAGAAAAGTTTGAGGACAATGGATGCCAAGGCCAGGTTACTAATACTCCAGCAAAAAACCAAATCATTAGTGGAAGAGAAGTTAGGAAAAAATATCTATCTCGATGACACTTAAACCATACTTTATGGGAAAGAATACCATCGTCCGGGAACAAACCAACCCTCCAGAGAATTATTTAAACAATTCAAAGGACCACGGGAAGAAGGAAGCAACCAACCCCAGGCAACTAGAAGGATGAAATCAATAAAAGCATTAACTGCAGAAAGTAGAAAACTAAATCAAAAACCGCAGATGGATAATAAGCAAAAGGAAGCCAGACACAAACCTATCAGTCATAACCTTAAATATTAATGGACTAAAATTCCCCATTCAAAAGACATAGACGGAGAGACGGATTAGGAAACAGAATCCATCGATTTATGTGTCTGCAAGGAAACACATCTTACCTTTCCAAGACAGGCAACCACCCTATAAAGTATGAAGGGATGGGGAAACAAACAATTGAGAGTCTACCAAGGCTTAAAGTGCACTGGCTGGAGGGTACCCATGCAAAATGAAAGCAGGGTTCGTTGCTAATTTTTGAAGATACGCGACAAATTTAGGACTTTCAAAAAGGTAAAAGAATACTTCAGAAAGGTAGACAAAGGAAGCCCCATTACATTTTTCAATCCAAACCATAGGTGAGACAAGGTTCCACCCAAGAAGATTTTCATCAATGTTATGGAATATATATGCTCCGCAAATTCTTGGTAGCAACCCTATCAGTAATCTCTTCAAGTAAGGACAAACTTTCCCTCCAAAGGACCTACCATCACTCAGACTAAACCCAGCAACACTCATGTTGTGGACCGAGTATCTTCAATACCCCAATGAGGTCGTCTGTTGGAACTATGGTCACAGCGGGAGGAACAAAAATATAACAGAGAGACATCTGAACTGAACGGATATATTCACCAAATGGACCTCATAGACACCCTTCTACCGAACATTCCATCCTAAACCAGAGAGATACACATTTCTATTTCGTTCAGCACCCCACGAACATCTCCAAAATCGACCACATCCTGGGGTCACAGAAGAAACACTCTCAACAATACAAAAGAGATTGAAAATAATTTCATGCATCTCTGTCAGATCAACACAGTGCAATGGAAGCTCAAACATCAACACCAGGGAACAAGCCCCCGTCCTGTCTCTACAAGAACCTACAATGGAGACTAAACAAACACACTCTTGAATAAGAGATGGGTCAAGAACGAGATAAAGAAGAAGGAAAATAACATTTCCTGGAACTGCATGACGAATGATCAATACAAACAGCAACAAAAGCTGTAGGGATACCTTAAAAAGCAGTCCCTAAGAAGGAAATTTATAGCCCTTGGGTGCCTACTTATTAGAAAACAGAAAGAGCACAAGTTGAATGATCTAACACTACACCATTAAAAAACAACTTGAGAGGCAAACAAGCAGATGACACCCTATAACAAGACAAATCAACAGACAGGAAGGAATAAACAAAAATCAGAGCAGAAATCATGAAATAGGAACAAAGAAAACAATACAAAAAACAGCAATTAAGCCAAGAAGTGGTTTTTGATAAGAATAAACAAGATAGACAACCTCTAGCCACAGTTAACAAAAAAGAAAGATGAGGAACACTCCAAATCAATACAATCTGTTGATGCAAAAGGGAAAATATACACAAGCGGACAAGGAAAAAGATTCAAGAAATTATATGGAATATTACAAGAACCTATAGCTACTTCTATCACAAGTTTGAAAATCTAGAAGAATGGTAGGAATATCTGAAATCTTGGGAACACCAAAGCTTGGCCAAAGAGGAACCAGCAACATCTTAAACAGTACCCATAACATATTGAAGAAATTAAGGATGTAATAAGAAGCCTCACAACTAAAAAAATGCCCAGGCTTCCCAGACGGTTTCTCATCACAAGCAGAATTCAAACATCTCAAACCCAAGTTCCCCAGTCCCTACAACCCATTTTTTGCTCTGACAACTGTTTCGAGTTATACAACTCAGACGGGAAACTCTCCCAAATTCTTCTTAGCACTATCCTCTAGTTACATAAACCAGGCAACAGTACAACCACGAAAACCGCGACGAGAGTTATAGACCCTCTCCCTCACCGTGACACCCTCACGTCCATGCCAAACGGCCCCTCCTATCTCCTACACCCCTTGTGTACCTGCCGCAAATGCGCATATGTCACGACCCATCAAGTCACCATCAAGCCAAACATACATGCGATCACATACGAATCAGTAAACACACAAACACATACAGCTCAAAGACAAAAACCACCCTCTCGGCAAATTGATGCTGACAAAGCCTTTGTCCAAAATCCAGCAATCCCTTCATGCTTAATAGTCCTTAGTAAGGAATTGGATTGAGGGGATCATTCCTTCAATGTTAATTAAGCCATATACAGGAAAACCCACAGCCAATATCATCCTAAATTGGAAATGATCGGAAACATTCCCTTTAAAAAAGTAGGACTCAGAATCACGGGAGTCTGTCCGCCCCATATCATCTCGGCACCTGCTCCTCTTCAGTATAGTGCTTGAAACACTTTGGCTAGTGATGTTGCAATAAGGCAAGAAAAGGGTATTAAAGAGTACTAATTGGGAAAAGATGCAATTCCAAACTACCCCTCTATGATTGATGATATGATTGTTTACCTTAAGGATGCAAAAAACTCAACCAGAAAAACCCTAAAAACGATTAACAGCTTCAACAAAGTGGCAGGATACGAAAATTAACCTTGAGAAAATATCAATGGGGCTTTTCTTTACTACAAGTACAAGCAACTGGAGGAAAAATTCAAAGAGACCTTCCCCACTCACAATAGCCTCAAAAAACAATAGATACCTAGAACAAACCTAACCAAAGACACCAGAAGACTCTACAACAAAAATTTTAAATCCTTAAAGAAAGATTGAAGAAGACCATCAGAAGATGGAAAAAACCCCATGCTATGGATTTGGAAAATTAACATTGTAAAAATGTCCATGTTGTATTTAATACAAAACTCTTGTATATGATTTAATGCAATCCCAATAAATCCCCAAGAGTTTCTTCACAGCTGTGGAAAACAAAAAGTTCTGTAATTCATTTGGAAAAACAAAAGACCCCGAGAATAGCCAAAAAATCAATCCCTTAGTGAAAAAAAGGAACTACACAGGAGGGATCTCTATACCAGCATTTTAAACTATACTCACAGGGCCTATAGTCCATAAAACAGCCTGGTACTGGCGAACAAAACAGAACCTGTTGACCAGGAACAAAACCAAGATCCAGAATCTGAGCCACATAAGTCAATTGGTGTCAGCCATCTCATATTTACAAAGGGGCCAAGAAAACTCACAATGGAGAAAGGACAGACATCTTCAGCAAGTGGTGTGGCAAAAGAACTGATCATCCCTAATGTAGAAGAATGAAAATTAAACCCACTACCTCTCGCCCTGTACAAGAAAAGTCAACTCCAGATTGTTAAAGACCTCAAACTTGAAACCCCCAAACTCGCGAAGTTTGATAGAAGAATTGTTGCGAATCTACAAGACATAGTCTAGGAAAAGGACTTCCTAAAATCAGACAGCAGCTGCACAAGAATTAAGGATCGGGCAAGTTGATAAATGGGGACCTTATCAAACTCAAAAGCTCTGGTACATCAAAAGAAACATCAAGGAAGTAAGAAAATACAATAAGAAACATCAGAAGTAAAAAAAAAACATCTGACAAAGCATATGATTTCCCAGAATATATAAACTACTCAAAAAAACAAAGGAAAAAAGAAAAACAACGACAAAAACCCACCAAAATAGAAGAAAGAACTGAACAGAGACTTCACAAGCGAGGAATTAGAGATGTCTGAGAAACACCTCAAGAACTGCTCAACAACACAAATCATTAAGGAAATGCAAATCAAAACCACATTTAAGATATCATTTACTCAGTAAGACTGGCTAGATCAAGAAAACAAATTGATAACAAAGTGCTGGAGAGGTGTGGGGGAAGGGGAACACTCATGCCACTGCTGGTGGGGAATGTAAACTCGTACCAGCACCTATGGAAAAAGCATGTTGGGATACCCTTGGAAGACCTTGGACATGAACCTTGCCAACCGACCCAGGCCATTACACTCCTGGGTCATGGTACCTAAACGCCACTCAACTAGAGCACAACATATAGCAGCACGTGCCATGTTTATTGTTAGCTCTCTTCACAATAGCAAGGAGCTGGAAACCAACCTCAAATGCCCCTCAAGACTAGATGGATAGAGAAAATTTGGGTACAAATCTACACAATGGAGTTTCTATTGCAGCAGTAAAGGAAAGAGCGACATCACGAGCTTTGCAGTAAAATGGCTGGAGCAGAGGACAACATGCTGAGTGAAGTACACAGTGCCCAGAAACACAAACGACGAATGGTAATCGCCTCATCCTGTGGATGCAGTGCCAATTTGACCTGAGTTTTGTAAGTATTTCTGTGTATGGCCCCCTGAGCTTCGATCCCACAACGCAGTTGCGACTAATGCATTTCGGAACAACAACACACAGAAAATACCGGCATCGCAACTCAAAAGAAGCTGACTGAAACAGTTGAACTCGTCCTCAAACCATCAACGTCCCCATGAAAAATATTGAGAAAAGACTAAGGACTGCGCAAACACTGTTTTGGGCAGAAGTCACGAAGCTACTGACGGCGGTGGGGGAAATGGGCGGAACACGGGTCTAGATTTGTTGAAAAATAAAATAAGATACAAAAAAAAAAAATTCTCCCCCAAAAAAAAAAAAAAAAAAAAGAGTCCAGTCTATATTGCAGTAGTTTCACCATTCACCCCAATCGCAGCCCTTATATTCTACATGCCCCCTCTTCCGCAGATTGTTCCCTAAGCTTAGAAAAGGAGGCCTTTCTCTCTTTAACTGGGTCGTCAGGGCAGCTGGTGGTTGGGAAGAGCCTATGTGAATTTGCATGTGGGTTGATCATTAGTGAAACACCCGGCATTTGGTTACTGCTCCATAAACTCCAGTAAATTCCAGTGACTTCCACCTGGGCTTTGGCTCTGGCAACTCCCGGAAATTCTGGCCTGAGGCTGCGAAGTGGAACAGAAAGGAATGCCTAAACAATGGTCAACTTGGGTAGAATCTCTTCTCTTTAGTTTTGGGGAGTATGTTGGGATTTGGAATTATGGGGAATATGTTGGGAATTCTCTGATGGGAGGGGCTGAGTGCCAGCCTCAGGGATGCTGGCTCCATGACTTAAGGCCGCACTGCCAAGCAAGAGGGAGATGAGATATCTTATTCACTAGGGCACACCCCTCCCTCCATTATGATGTCCAGCACAGATCAGTAAGTGTGATGCTTGAATAAAGCTGTGCACCTGTGTGTGAGTGCACATGGGCATATGTGTGCGTGTGTATTTGAGTGTGTGTGTGTGTGTGTGTGTGTATGATTATTCAGCCTTACCAGAGTAAGTCTCCCAGTATGCTCACCAAGTTCTCTCATCTGCAGCAGGTGATGGACTTGGTGCTGGAGTTATTTCAGGCAGAATGATTAGCTGTGGCACATCTAGCTGGCAGAGAAGAGCAGGGAAGGAGCGTTCATGGAGTCAAAGCTACTGTTTCCAGGTCCAGAAAGCAAATCCTCAATGGAAGGAAGAAGGGAACTAGAAATATAAACTCATTTGGAAAGACTTCCTTTTCAGGGAGTACAGGCACTAAGAAAAACTGAGAGCCTGGAGTGGTGGCACACGCCTTTAATCCCAGCACTTGGGAGGCAGAGGCAGGTGGATCTCTGTGAGTTCAAGGCCAGCCTGGTCTACAGAGTGAGTTCCAGGACAGCTGGGGCCACAGGCTACAGGGAGACCCTGTCTCGAAAAGACCAAAAAAAAGAAGAAAAACTGAAAGGCAGAGGCGGGGGTGGAATCGATGCTGGCCTGCGATTTGCACCAATTTGCATCTCTTTTTGCATGTGCCCACTGCCATCAATGCTTTCCACTCAAGCTGGGCTATGTCAGAATTTCTCAGAAGGATGAACTTTGTTCACCACCTGCTTGCTGAGGGCTGCAGAGAAGTCCTCTTGGCCTGTCACCTGGGGAGGGCCGCCTGGTGACAACGGTGGATGCTGTCGGACATGAGCCTGCACCTTCAGCCTAGATCCAAGGTCTGAATCAGCCCACACACACCTCCCGAAGCTCTCTCCGGGACAGAGTGTAAAGAAGCCCTGTGTGCTGTTGACTTGACAACTGATCATTTACAGCACCTGGCTAAATCATAGGATGTGAAACATCCCACCATCCCTAAAAGCTCTTACCAAGTCAGATTTCTCTTCTGTTTAGAGGGATTGGTCTGGAGAATCCTCAGGGGGATTTTTTTCAAGGCTGCTCTCTGAAGAGGCTGTTCTGGCCTCTCTCTCTCTCTCTCTCTCACTCTCTCTCTCTCTCTCTCTCTCTCTCTCTCTCTCTCCCCTCTCTCTCCTCTCTCTCTCTCCTCTCTCTCCTCTCTCTCTCAATGAAGCTCCCCTCCAGGCTTTAAAGAGAAGTTTTCCCTTCTCTTCAAGACAAGCCTCTCCTTCCCTTTAAGGCTCTATCATGTTTACATGCTTAACTCTCCTTAGGTGGGAAGTTTCTGTCTAATGTGGTCCCTCTCACCTTGAGGTCCATCACCACCTTGAGGTCCCTTCATTCTAACAAACCTCCCACCCAAAGGAGAACTCCAGTTCCAGGGGAATCCGAGACCCTCTTCTGACCTCCGCGGCACTGCACGACACGGGTGCACAAACTTGCATGCAGACAGTACATTCATACACATACAGAAATAAAAAAAAAAAAAAGTTGAAACAGAGACAAACAAGCCCTATCTAACGATTACCCCCCCATCCTCTACTTATATTTGGTAATAGGATTTGCCAAGTATGCCTTATCTCTCCAGATGCATGTAGAAGTATGTGCAGGGCTGGAGAGATGGCCTAGCAGTTGGGAGTACTGACTGCTCTTGCAGAGGACCCAGGTTTGATTCCTAGCACCCACATGGTGGCTGAGAACTGTCTTTAACTCCAGTTCCAGGGGAATCCGACACCCTCTTCTGACCTCTGCGGCATTGCACGACACAGGTGCACAAACCTACATGCAGACAGTACATTCATACACATACCAAAATAAAAAATAAAAAAAGGCTAAGGCTAACAACCAGAAGTATGTGTAACATGTTTAATTCTGGAACATAGTTTCAAAATATATTGCAGACATCATGACCCTTCACCTACACTTGGATATATTTCTTCTAAAAATAAGAATGTTTCTTAATCACATGACTGCACAGAAAATGGTCGGTAACTCCATAATATGACCCAATATCTAGTCCATATGACTGTGCAGAAAATGGTCGGTAACTCCATAATATGATCCGATAACTAGTCCACATGACTTTTGCAATTTTCCCCAGTATGCTTTCTTTTTTTGGGTCTTTTTGAGACAGGGTCTCCCTGTTGCCCCAGCTGTCCTGGAACTCACTCTGTAGACCAGGCTGGCCTTGAACTCACAGAGATCCGCCTGCCTCTGCCTCCTAAGTGCTAGGATTAAAGGCATGCGCCACCATGCCCGGCCCCACTATTCTTAAACAGTGGTTTTGTTAGAATTTGGACTCTGTTGCAGTAACAGAGGCTTACCACTTCTTTGTAAGGGAGCAGCGCCCCCTAGCACTTTCTTTTGGTATTGCTTTTCTTTTCTTTTTTTTTTGTTTTTGTCTTTTTGAGACAGGGTCTCCCTGTAGCCCCAGCTGTCCTAGAACTCACTATGTAGACCAATCTGGCTTTGAACTGCCCGCCTCTGCCTTCTGAGTGCTGGGATTAAAGGCATGCACCACCATGCCCGGCTTTCTTTTTCTTTTAATGTGAGTGCATGCTGTGTGTGTGTGTGTGTGTGTGTGTGTGTGTAGAAAAATGTGTGTATGAGTACAGCATATTTATGTGTAGTAAATATACATGTATGTGTACATAGTGTGTGTGTGTGTGTGTCTGTGTGTATGTACACACATATGGATAGTTGCTAAAAAGTGGTACTTTCAGGGTACTGGCAAACCAAAGACAATGTTCTTACAGACAGCTAAATTCTGTCCAACATGGTGTCTTTCCCACCACAGGACAGGGGATCTCTTCCAAATTTTAGAATTTTTATCAGCATGATTGGACAGGAACAATATTTTAGGGTAGAGTTTGTTGCTATTGTTACTGATTTTAGAGATTTTGTTTTTATTTATGTGTGAGTAGGTCTGTGTGTGGGTATATACATGCAAGTTCAGGTATCTTTGGTGGCCAGAAGAGGTGACAGATTCCTGGAGCTGGAATTACAGGCAGTTGTGAGCCTCCTGATGTGGGTGCTGGGAAACAAACCTGGGTCCTCTACAAGAGTAGTAAGTGCTCTTGACTGCTGAACCATTTCTCCAGTCCCTGTTGTTTTTTGTTGTTTGGAGACATGGTCTTGCTGTGAAGCCCCAGCTGGCCTGGAACTCATAATATAAACCATATGTTGGCCTCAAACATATAGTGACTGATCCTCCTGCATGCACCTCCCAAATGCTCTTAACCACTGAGCCATCTCTACAGCACTGCCACCTTAAAAATCCAGTTCACGGGGCTGGAGAGATGGCCTAGTGGTTAAGAGCACTGACTGCTCTTGCAGAGGACCTGGGTTCGATCTCCAGCAGCCACATGGCGGCAGAGAACGGTCTGCAACTCCAATTCCAGGAGAACTCCAGTTCCAAGGGAATCCGACACCCTCTTCTGACCTCTGCGGCATTGCACGACACGGGTGCACACACCTACATGCAGACAGTACGTTTATACACATAAATAAAAACATAAATAAAAAATTTTTTAAAATCCAGTTTACACTGTTACCAGGACCATCCTGAGATGCCCAAGTCAATGGTCAGCAGAGTGGAGGCCCAGTGTGAGCTGCAGGAAACAGTGTTGGTATTTGACAGAAGTGAATAGAAAAAAGATATGAACAGAAAGTCCATGACAAAGGAAATGTGAGTGGTGCTGGAGCATCTGAACACCTCACTCATCAGACAGAAAATGAAGATTAAAACTGCCAAAAAGCCCAGGGAGATGGCTCATCGGTTAAGAGTACTAGCTGTTCTTGCAGAGGATTGGTTCTGTTCCCAACACCCACACGAGTGCTCACAACCATCTATAATTCCAGCTTCAGAGGATCTGATGCCCTCTTGTGGCCTCTGCAGGCACTGCAGACATGCAGTGCACAAACACACATGCAGACAAACCTACATACACATAACATATAAACAAATAAATATTTAATTTCAAAAACTACTCAAACTGGGCATGGTGTATTTCTTTAATGCCTGCACTTGGAATGTACAGGCAGAAGGCTCCATCACAAGTCTGAGGGTAGCCTGATCTACACTGTATACCCCAGATCTGCCAAATGAGTCTGTGTTATCAATACATAAACACAGAAAGTGCTTAGATCAACGCTGGGCTCAAAGTGTGTCCTCATTCCATGCAGCAGTTATGTTCCTATTACTGGAGAGATGGACATGTAAAGAGAGCACTTTGGGGACCAGACGAGGGGCTGCTACTCTGCAGATGGGTGTGATAATAATCACAAAGGAAAGGACTTTTCTAGGCAACTTAAGTTGCGTGCTAAACTTTGGAAGAGGGCTGGAGACATGGATCAGCAGTTAAGAGTGTGGTGCTGCTCTTGTAAAGGACCAACATCTGGTTCCCAGCAGCCACATCAGGCAGCTCACAACCACGTCACTCCAGTTCCAGGGGATCTGTCGCCTGTGGCCTCCAAGGGTATCTGTGCTTGTGCTCCTACCACACACAGACAAACATGCATACACATAATGAAAAACAAAATAAAATTTGGAAGAAAGCACCCCCAGGGATTCCTAATTTCTGATATTCAGGAGCTGTGCAGTTTCCCTTGTATGTGGAGAGTGGGTGGGACCTTGTGAGCTCCTTCTAAAGATAGAGGAAATGATGGGATGTTGCTAGGGTCTGGATCTGGTTTGAGTGTGTGACTTGAAGGTTCACGTGTTAGATGCTTGGTCCACAAGGTGACCTTCAGACATGGTATGTCTGGCAGGAGGGTTAGATTAGTGGCTTTTCTGTTGCTGTGATAAAACATCACAACCAGGGGCTGGAGAGATGACTCAGTGATTAAGGGACTGGCTGCTCCTGCAGAAGACCTGGATCTGGTTCCTAGCACCCAAATGGTGGCTAACAACTGTCTGTAGCTCCAGTTCCAAGGATTCCAGCGGCCTCTTCTGACCCCCACGGGCACTGCACAACATGGATGCACTTACATGCAAGCAATACACATAAAAATAATAAAATATTTTTGCCGGGCGTGGTGGCACACACCTTTAATCCTAGCACTTGGGAGGCAGAGGCAGGCAGATCTTTGTGAGTTCAAGGCCAGCCTGGTCTACAGAGTGAGTTCCAGGACAGCTGGGGCTACAGGGAGACCCTATCTCAAAAAGAACAAACAAACAAACAAAATTATGATCAAAGACAATTTAAGGAAGAGCTTGTTTGGGCTTATGATTCCAAAGGCCTAAACATTCGTGGTGGTAGGGAGGTGTAGATGGAAGCAGGAAACTGAAAGATCACATTTCTTTTTTTTTTTTTTTTCCTGATTATTCTGTGTACAGTGAAACTAGAACTGTTTAAAAGACACACAAATCTAGTACATCATTAACTGGGAAGTTCTCTCTCTCTCTCTTTTTTGTTATACTATTTTCACAACCACAGGTGTGCTTGCTGGGCAATATAACCATCACAGAAGCAAACTTCAGCCAGAATACTGGTAAGGAGAAACAAGGAAAGAGCTACCAGAAATACAGACAGGCTTGCTTCAGCATTCACTGCTGTATTTTCAAGTGCCAAGTATTAACTGAGAGATCACATTTCAAAGGCACACAGGAAGCAGAGAGGGCAAGCAGGAAGTGAAGCAAGGCCATAAACCTACAAAGCCCGCCCCCAGTATGTACTTCCTCTGCAAGGCTGCACCTCTTGAAAGTTCCATGACCTCCCCAAACAGTATCATCAAGTGGGAACCAAATGTTCAGGCAGATGAGTCTGTGGGCAGCATTTCCCACGCACAGCGCCGCAGCGGTCACTGGGGCAACTGCCTGAGGAAAGGGTTTAAGTGGCTTTCCTGGGACCTGGATCTGGTTCTCAAGAGAGGATTGTTACGAAAAGCGAATCTGGCTCGTCCCCTCACTCTGTGTTCAAGTCCCATCGGTGAGTCCTCTTGTACACTCCCTGGAGCTAGTGCTTTCAGCCTCCAAAATGATGACCTAAACATTGCTTTATACGTTATACAGTCTTGAGTATTTTGCTATAGTTTTTGTTTGTTTGTTGTTTTTGTCTTTTGAGACCGGGTCTCCCTGCAGCCCCAACTGGCCTGGAACTCACTATGTAGAACAGGTTGGCCTTTGAACTCGCAGAGATCCACCTGTCTCCTTCCCAAGTGCTAGGATTAAAGATATGTGCCACCATGGTTGCATTTATTTTTTATCTTATTTTATGTGTATGAGTATATTGCTTGCATGTAGGTAGGTGTGCTCATGTCATGCAATGCCTTCAGCGGTCAGAAAGGGGCATCAGATCCCCTGAAACCAGAGTTATAGACAGTTGTTAGCTACCATGTGGGTGCTGAGAATCGAACCCAGGTCCTCTGCCTGGGTCCTCTGCAAGACGAGTGTATGAGTGTATAAGTGTATTGCCTGCATGAGTATAAGTACACCTATGCCATGCAGTGCCTGAGGAGGTCAGCAGAATGTGTTGGATCTCCTGGAACTGGAGTTACAGAGGTTGTTAGCTGCCATATGGGTGCTGGGAACTGAACCTGGGTCTTCTGTAAAAGCAGCCAGTGCTCTTCTCTATAGCCCTATTTTTATTATTATTTTATTTTATTTATTATTTTTAAATTTTGAGTTAGGGTATCATGTCCCCCAGGTCAGCCTTGAGCTTGCTATGTACCTGAGTTTGACCTTAAACTCTTGAGCCTCCATCCTCCACCTCCTGAGTGTTGAAATTATAGTCTTACACCACCATGCCTAGTTTCATGGGGTGCTAGGGCTCCAATCCAGAGTCTCACACATGCTGAGCTCTATTAACTGAGCTTCAGCCTCTATGCCATGCATTTTAAGGAGCCTTGGAGAAGCGAGGGTGCTGCAACCTGGTAGGGAGGACAGACCAGCATGCCATGACTTCTGGATTCTCCACCTGGTGATGATGACTTTGGGGTTTTAGTGAGGATCCTCACGGCAGGGTACCTCCTGTTGCGGGAGTTTGTATCCCATCCCCTCACACTATTTCATCAGGAGGATGACCCATAGGAAGGAGGGGAATCTACGTCAATACTTCATTTGAAACAATTTTAAAACTTGGCCAGAAGGCATGTGCATTAGTGACTTTTCCTGTCACTGTGATAAAACACCCTGACAAAATCAAATTAAGGGAGGAAGGGTTGATTTTAGCTCCCAGTTGAAGGGGACAGTTTATCAAGGAACCGCGGCAGGGAGGGGAGGCAGCTGGTCATGTGTCCACGGCCAGGATACCAAGAACAATGATGATTGTGCTCAAAGCATTTTTTTTTTTTTGTCTTTTTGAGACAGGGTCTCCCCGCAGCCCCAGCTGTCCTGGAACTCCCTATGTAGACCAGGTTAGCCTTGACCTCACAGAGATCCACCTGCCTCTGCCTCCAGAGTGCTGAGTGCTGGCATTAAAGGCGGGTACCACCTGTCCAAGGTTCAAGCCAGGGAATGGTGACTCCCACAGTGGGTGGGACTTTGGACCTCAATTAACCCATCAAGATCTTTCGCACAGGCATGCCTAGAGAGATTCTTGAGCTCATCAAGTTGACAACTGAGGTTAACCATCACAATATAATAATAAATTTTCTCTGGCAGAAGAAAGGCTTACTTTATAATTATTAAAATGGGGGTTCAGCACATGCTGAGGGCACACATGTTTATCCAGAACACTGAAAAACAGAGTTAAACAGAAATATGCTTTTCTGGATGTTCAGTAGGATGGTTCATTTTATTTGATAACTCACCTGAGTCACAGAGGCCAGATATGTGATCAAGTGTTATTATGAATATTTCTGTCAGAGCCCTTTGCGGAAGATTGGCTTTTTACAGCCGTGGACTTTGAACAGATTATATTTCTCACTACAATGTGTGTGTGTGGGGGGCTTCACCAAACAGGGCAAGGCAGAGGGGGGCAGGCTGCCTTCCCTTAAGGTGGGGGAGTTTTGCTGCAGTTGGTCTTTGGACTTGACCGGCCAAATTGCTTATATATATATATATATATATATTGTGTGTGTGCATGTGTGGGTGACTGTGTAGCCAGAGAAGCTAGCCAAACCCTTTTTAGAGCCTCTAATATCTCTTTTCTGACCTCTGCTGCCATTATACAACACGGATGCACTTTTTTTTTTTCTATTTTGGTCTTTAAATATTTTTTTAATTATTTTATGTGTATAAGTGTACTGTCTTCATGTAGATAGGTGCACCCATGTCATGCAATGCTGCGGAGGTCAGAAGAGGGCATCGGATTCCCCTGGAACTGGAGTTAAAGATGGTTCTTAGCTGCCATGTGGGTGCTGGGAATTGAACCCGGGTCCTCTGCAAGAGCAGTCAGCACTCTTAACCACTAAGCCATCTCTCCAGCCCGAATTAACCCCAACTCTTATATCCAGTTTAGCCCTAGTTATGCATCCCAGAGTTATCAGCTGGATTTGAAAAAAATATATATTTTATTTATTTTTATTTATTTTTAATTAAAAAATTTTTTTAAATTTATTTTTGTATGTGTATGAATGTACTGTCTGCATGTAGGTTTGTGCACCCTTGTCATGCAATGCCTCGGAGGTCAGAAGAGGGTCTCAGATTCCCCTGGAACTGGAGTTCTCCTGGAATTGGAGTTACAGATGGTTCTTAGCCGCCATGTGGGTGCTGGGGATGGAACCCGGGTCCTCTGCAAGAGCAGTCCGTGCGCTTTACCGCTAGGTTATCTCTCCAGCCCCTATTATTTTTATTTTTATGTATATGAGTGTATTGCATGTACGTAAGTGCATCCATGTCGTGCAATGGCCATGGAGTTCAGAAGAGGGCACTGGATCTCCTGGAACTGGACTTATGAACAGTTGTTAGCTGCTATGTGGGTACTGGGAATTGAACCCGGGTCTTCTGCAATAACAGACTGTGCTTCTAACCACTGAGACATCTCTCCAGCCCCTTTGGCTGGATTTTTAAGGGGACAAGTGCAGAGATGACCATCATAATGATGATTCTGGTGGCATTGTGGGTCTTGATTCCTGTGTGGGTAGAGAGCAGATAAGGGCAGATCCACATCTCTGGATAATGCTCAGCAGTTAGAAGCTGTCAGCTGGGCTTACAGAAAGCAACATGGATGGAGCCTCAAACCAATACTGGAGTCTTCTTGGTGGCATAGGCCTGTAATTCCAGCTATTTGGAAAGGCTGAGGCAGAAGGATCACGGGTTCAAGGCTAAGCTGGACAACTTAGTGAGACCATCTATTTATCTATTTTCTTTGTCTTTTTTGAGACAGGGTCTCCCTGTAGCTCTGGTTGTCCTGGAATTCACTCTGTAGACCAGGCTGGCCTTGAACTCACAAAGATCCGCCTGCCTCTGCCTCCCGAGTGCTAGGACGCCCGGCTTATTTATGTATTTTTTATTTTATGCATATAAATGTTTTCCCTTTGTGTGTGTGTGTGTATGCACCACATGTGTGCCTGGTGCTTGCAGAGGCCAGACAAGGGCACTGGACTCCCTGGAACTGGAGTTACAGGCAGTTGTAAGATGCCTAACATGGGTACTGGGAACCAAACTTGAGTCCTCTGCAAGAGAAGCAAGTGCTCTTAGTCACTGAACCTTCTCTCCAGCCCTCTGAGAGAAACTGAGCAGAAGGCTGAAGATGTAGCTCAGTGGTGGGGCAGCGGCCCAACGTGCACAAGGCCCTGGCTTCCATCCTGATGCTGCAAAACGAAAGCCTGCGCTGGATAAGAAAGCAAGCTGGGAGTGGGCACGGTGGCGCGTGCCTTTAATCCTAGCACTCAGGAGGCAGAGGCAGGCAGATCTTTGTGAATTCAAGGCCAGCCTGGTCTACAGAGTGAGTTACAGGCCAGCTGGGGCTACAGGGAGACCTTGTCTAGAAAAGACCAAAAAAAAAAAAAAAATAGAAAGAAAGAAAGCTGGGGAACAGATTACCATCTATGACACAATTCCATTCACGTGAATTAAACACACCCATTTTGCAAGGGCATGTAAAAGAAAAAAGGTACACATGACATTAGAATGTTTGCTCATGGAGAGAAGGGAATTAGACACAGGGAATGAAGATAAAGGGCGAACCCAGTCAGGTTGAAGTCAGTCTGAGACCTTCTTTCAAAATCAAAAGCAAGGGCCAGCAAGATATTTCCATGGATATAGGTGCTTGCTGCCCAAGGCTGGGGACCTGAGCTTGATCCCCAGAACCCACACAAAGGTAAAAGGGGAGACTCCACAAAATTGGCCTGGACCTCCACACATATGCTGTGGCACATGCACATATTACACACATCATGTACACATACAATAATAAATTAAAACATTTTCTCTTTTTTATGTGTATGAGTGTACTGTCTGCATGTAGGTTGGTGCACCTGTGTCGTGCAGTGCTGCGGAGGTCAGAAGAGGGCATTGGATTCCCCTGGAATTGGAGTTAGAGACGGTTCTTAGCTGCCATGTGGGTGCTGGGAATAGAATCCAGGTCCTCTTCAAGAGCAGTTGGCACTCTTAACTGCTGAGCCATCTCTTCAGCCCCAAACTAAGACATTTTCAAACATAAAGGGGGGGTGAGGATATGAGTCAGCCATTAAAGGGCTGATACAGGAAGCAGGAAGACCTGAGCTTGATCCCATGTAAGAAGCCAGGCACAGAGGCAGGGTGTGCACTTCAAATCCCAGTTCTGGGAGGCAGAAACAGATGGGTCCTGGAGCTCACACTGGCTAGCCAGCTTAGCCTAATTGGAAGGCTCTAGATCCCAGTGAGAGAATCTAGTTCAAAAAACAAGGTAGGGGCCAACGAGGTGGCTCCACGTATAACAGTGCTTGGCTCCTGACGCCATGACCTGAGCTCAGTCCCGTGTGAATGTGGAAGAAGGGAACAGACTCCACACACTTGTCCTCTGACCTCTCCTCCTGAGCCATGGTGTTCTAGTTTGTCTTCCATTGCTGTGACAAAACGCTCTGAGTGACACCAACTTGGGGAGGAAAGGGTTTATTCAGCTTACATCTCCTGGGTCACAGTTCATCACTTAGGGAGCCCAAGGCAGGAACTCAGGGCAGGAACCCGGAGGCAGGAGCTGAAGCACAGGCCATGGAGGAATGCTGTTCACTGGCTTGCTCCCCTGGCTCATGCCCAGCCTGTCTTCTTAATTTTTTTTAATTAATTTTATTTATTTCTGTATGAGTATGAATGTACTGCCTGCATGCAAATTTTTGCATCTGTGTCATGCAATGCTGCAGAGGTCAGAAGAGGGTGTCGGATTCCCCTGGAACTGGAGTTCTCCTGGAATTGGAGTTTTAGACGGTTCTCGGCCGCCATGTGGGCGCTGGGGATCGAACCCGGGTCCTCTGTAAGAGCGGTCGGCGCTCTTAACCGCTAGGCCATCTCTCCAGCCCCTCAGCACCTTCTATGGGTAAACATTACCCTGAAATCTTTAAAATATTTTATTCCATTTATTTATTTTGTGCGTCCATGTGTAGAGGCCAGAGGACAACTTGTAGTAGTTGCTTCTCTTCTCCTACGGTGTGGGTCCTGGTGATTGGCCTCGGGGTGTCAGGCTTGCTGGCAGGTGTCTTGAGCTATCTTGTCAGCCCCCTATGTTGAAATCTGAATCCCCAGTTTCTTAGGACTCTCCACAGTACAGATGTCAATGTAATTAGTTAAGATGAGCTCACACTGGGGTGAATTCCTAACTTGACACTGCCCATGTCCTTATAAAAAGGGGAATTCTGAGGGGGGTGGGCTGGAGCGATGGCTCAGCAGTTAAGAGTACTGTCTACTCTCACAGAGGACCTAGGTTCAGTTCCCAGCCACCTATATGGTGGCTAACAATTGTCCTTAACTCCAGTTCCAGGGGAACTCACCCCCCTCTTCTGACCTCCTCAGGCACTGCACACATGCAGGCTATACACTCATACATATAAAATAAAAATAATACATAAAATACTTAAAAGTGGGAATTCTGAATACAGACATGTGCTCAAGAGAAGTTCCACAAGATGACAGAAGAGAGTGTGATTTGTCTTAAGCCAGCAAACCTTGGAGCTGGGCAAGAGGTCTGGAAGAGGCTCTCTATCACAGCCCCCATGTGGATCAGCCTAGTGAGCTTTCAGCCTCCAGAACTCAAAGACATTTCTGTCATCAAGCTACCCACTATGGTGCACTTTACTGAGACGGGGCTAGCAAATTAACTCAGCACATAAGATCTAGGCAAAATGACAGAACCGACTAGATTCTTGGATGAGAGATAATCTCTCCGGCAAGGGATTTCTACTATGGAGGCGCACCAATAAAGAAGGTGGCAGCCAGCCCTGTCCAGAGCCTCTGGGCTGTCACAGCTGCTGTGTCACCTGGAAAGAACAGCTCTTGGACCGTGACACACTCTGTCCCTCTCAGTCCTAGTCAGAAAAGTTCCACTTCACATTTGGTCTTCATTCCCCTGGCTTTTAAATTTTACTCTTTCTGCTTTCTTTTAATTAAAAAGTAATGATGGAGAAATGGCTCAGCTTGTAATTTCAGTTCTAGGGGGGTCAAAACCCTCTTCTGGCCTTTGAGGGCACTACATGCATGTAGTGAACATATATATATGCAGGGAAACACTCATACACATAAAATAAAATCTTTTTTGGGGGGGGAGTCCTTTTGAGACAGGGTCTCTCTGTAGCCTCCGCCATCCTGGAAATCACTATGTAGACCAGGCTGGCCTTAAACTCACAAAGATCCACCTGCCTCTGCCTCCCAAGTGCTGGGATTAAAGGTGTGTGCCACTACGCCCGGCTTTCCTTTTAAAATGATTTTATTTTGGAGCTTTGGCATGGTGGCCTGTGCCTTTAATCCCAGCACTCGGGAGGCAGAGGCAGGTGGATCTCTGTGAGTTCAAGGCCAGCCTGGTGTACAGAGTGAGTTCCAGGATGGCTGGGGCTACAGGGAGACCCTGTCTGGAAAAGACCAAAAAAAAAAAAAAAAGTAATAATTGTGCACATTTATTTGGTACAGTGCGATATCTCAAAACATGTTGCCCCAGGCTTTAAGATTTATTTATTTGGTACAGTGTGATATCTCAAAACATGTTGCCCCAGGCTTTAAGATTTGTTTATATGTATGTGTGTGTCTATGTGTGAGAATGCACACATGTGTGGTTGCCTGAGCAGGCCAGAAGAGGGTGTTGGATCTCCAGGAACTGGAGTTGTAGGCTGCTGTGAGCCACTGTATGTGAGTCCTGGAATCAGTCTTCTGCAAGAGCTGCAAGCACTAATCCGAGTCATTTCTCTAGCCCTGTCCCAAGCTTTTTTTTTTTTTTAATTTCTTTATGTGTATGAATGTACTGTCTGCATGCAGGTTTGTGCACCTGTGTCGTGCAATGCCACAGGGTCAGAAGAGGGTGTCGGATTCCCCTGGAACTGGAGTTCTCCTGGAATTGGAGTTACAGATGGTTCTCAGCTGCCATGTGGGTGCTGGGGATCGAACCCTGGTCCTCTGTAAGAGCGGTTGGCGCTCTTAACCGCTAGGCCATCTCTCCAGCCCCCTGTCCCAAGCTTTTGACCTTGAGCTAAACAGGTTTAAAGGATTGGGTCCATCCAGGCAGGGTGGTACATGCTTTCAATCCCAGCACTAGGGAGTCAGAGGCAGGAGAATCTTTGTGAGTTCAAGGTCAGCCTGGTCTAGTTAGTAAGTTCCAAGCCAGGCAGGGCTACATAATGAGACCCTGTCTTTAGACAGACAGACAGACAGACAGACAGACAGACGGATCCCACAGCCTGGGGACAGCAGAACACTTGAATGTGGTGGGTGATGGGCCTATATCACAATTTCCATCAGGAGGGAGCCAGGCTAAAGGGACAGAGGTGGATGTGGGTGAAGGGGCAAGGGCAGAGTGGTCCATATCTGCACTGCCATGAAGATCCCAAGACCCCGTTCCACTCCCTGCCCCATGAGTCTTGGAGGAATGATCCAGGCAGACATGGGTCTGTGTTGTTAGCAAACGTGACACTGAAGAAACAGAAGTGTCTTCTTCCAGACGGAAGCAGGAGGTACAACCAGGGCTCCCAGGCACTGGGCTGCTGTCTCCTGGCTCCTCCTCCTCCTCAGGGCTCCAAGTTCCTTGTCACACTGCACCCTCTGGTCCGTCTGTCCCCAGCAAGACTCTTGGCAGCTTGCTCTCTGCTGTCCAGGGTGCTGAGGAACCATGCCAGGCCCTGAGGGTGTGACCTTTTCACCTGGCCTTCTGTCTCCCCAGGGATGGAATGACAAAGTATGCCACCACACCTGGATTTTTTTTTTAATTTTTAAAAAATTTATTTTATGTGTATGAATGTACTGTCTGCATGTAGGTTTGTGCACCCATGCTGTGCAATGCTGCGGAGGTCAGAAGAGGGCGTCGGATCCTCCTGGAATTGGAGTTACGGACGGTTCTCAGCCTCCATGTGGGTGCTGGGGATCGAACCCGGGTCCTCTGCTCTTAACCGCTAGGCCATCTCTCCAGCTCCACACCTGGATTTTTTATGTGGAGTCTAGGGACTGAATTTCAAATCCTCACACTCGTATGGCAAGACTGATCTCCTCAGCCCACTGGTATGTCTTCTTTAGGCCAGACTTTTTGGATAACTTGAACAGAGGAAGGGAGAGGCCTCCTCGCCCTGGTTTAATGAACCCAGAACAGGAAAATGTCACTTAGCATCCACGTATATGAACAGAGAGGCACTCTTTCATTTATCTTTATGTGTATGAGTGTTTTGCCTCTGTGTATGCACCACATGTGTGCAATACCCAGAGAGGCCAGAAGAGGGTGTGTAGTTCCCTGGAACTGGAGTTGTGGTTGTGAGGGGTGCTGGGAAGCATAGCAGAGTCCTCTAAAAGGGCAGGAAGAGAGTTTATCTGCTGAGCTATCTCTCCAGGGTCTAGGGAAGCACTCTTATTGGCTAGACTCCTGTCAAAAACCTTTCTCCTTTGGGGAGAGGAACTGAGCAACTAACCTACTCCCTCTTTCTAAGGTCCCAGTGTCAATCCAAAAGTATGCTTTCACCAAAGTTCACTCTGGGGAACCAGAGAATTTATTAGGCTTACAGGGCATTGATGAGGGGTTACAAGCAGGAGTGTGGGTGGCCCCAAGGCAGCCACACTGGAAGGTCTGCACCCGGCCAGGCCACGATGATGAGTCTCTCATGGCTGCTTAGAAGACGCCCTCTCCCCTAGTCCTTCCTTGGCTAGAAACTGTAGCCCCTCCCTGGGACCTGAGGCCATGTGCAATTAGGGCAGACTAGCTTACCACTGGCTGGGAGAAGTGGCTGGATGCTCAGGTGAGAGGCTTGTGACTCTGCCTGCTCCTCCTTCTATGAGCGATCATCTATCATCCACAATCAACAATCCTCCAGTCAAGATCTTTTGCAAGCAGAAAGAACTGGTCTTAAGTTGAGGGAGGTGATTCTGCTCAGGGACCTCCCTGCACAACATCTTCAGTTACACGTTTAGTTTGATGATGGGAATGTAGTATCCGAAAGGTGGTCTGGATGTTGCTCTGTGGTGACCAGGACCACCAACACAGGTAGAGTTGGGGAAGGGGAGGAGGAGGGAGGTAGAGGTGCAATACACAGACTCGGGCAACCAGGTGCCTGCCACATGCACACATTTGGCACCAGTTACACAGTCAGGATGCCCCTGCCACAGGGGGGCTCCAGGGTGCTGTCTGGAAGGACGTGGTCTGATAAGCATTTATTCAGTGAGTGATGAAAGTCAACTCCCAGAAAAGTGCAGGCTGGTAGCACACTTCCTGGCCAGGCTGTCTCTGCCTGCTCTTCCTGGCTTCTTCCCAGAAGCCCCTGGGGGTCCGTATCATGGTAACAATGACCATTACTCTTCCAGCCACTGTATAAACAGTAACTATGTGGCTATGGTTCTCCTAGAGCCACTATCCTTGAGCTCTGGGCCTCGCCACTCCCCAGAGCAGCACATTCCAGCCAGATGTGCTCAGGGAGCTGGTGAAGCTGGACATTAAATGGGGCTTCTGGGTCTCCACACTCCTCAAACCCGCTAAGTCTCCCAGTGACTCCCAGTCTCGGGATTCTCTGAACAGACTGGAATCCCTACCCTGGTGTGAGTGTTATGGCAGGATTCCAGTCCTGAGAAATGGCTTATGGACCAAAAGACTTTCTAGAACTGCAAGCCTGTCCTTCTTTCCCTCAGCCTTCCCCACAGGGGCCAGTGCTTGGGCAGCTGAAGAATCTAGCAGTTTGAGGACCAGCTCTAGGGACCGCTGGATGCTCTGTGCACCGTGAGTTCAAGCAAGAAGTCTGATGATAAGTGAACGAGGCTCTGAACGCTCTATGCTTTACTGTCATCCACGACCTGTCCCCAGTCCCCCAGGCATTGCCCCATGTTGCTGGTGAGAAGACTAAGCTTGCCTGGTTAGTGTAAAGGTTGGAATCTGCATCCAAAGTCTGGTTGGAATCCAGAACTTTGCCCAACTGCCTCTGCGATGGTGGGGGGCCAGTGTCATCTCAAATCCATCCTCTCCTTCCTAGGAAGCTGATAAAGACTGTTTACTGCTCAACAGTCCCCCAGGAGAGCTGGAGGAGGATAAAAATGGAAAACTACAGGCTGAGCTCTTGCCCCTGGGGCCAATGGGCCTGGAGAGAGTGCAGTCCTCTAATTCTCACAAGGGAGCCCTACGGGTAGTCTGTCTAGCAGCAGGGCTAGCCTGGCCCATCAGGGCCTTGTCAAAATTCTGACAGCACTCACTGTGTGGTCGTACACACACACACACACACACACTCACACATCCCCCACACACACACCTGTCTTCTGCATTACAGGCTGTTTCTATACAGTGAACTACTTGGATTGAGTTTTTTTAATTTTGATTTGGATTCCATCTTTTATTAGTTCTTATATAACTTTAGATCCAATAAAAATGATGTAACAAGCAAATAACAATAAACCCGTCCTGACGCTCCTCCCTCAGAAAGCCTTTCTGATAGCATAGTTAGACTTCCTGTCCCTCTCGTTCCTCAAGCTCTGCCTCACACATGGGACCTGTGTTAAGCATTTTTCAGGCTGTTTGCCACTTCAAAGGAAGAAACTGAACCTTGGAAAGACTCAACACTCAACATCTCATCACATCGAGGAAATCAATCAAGGCGTTTTCATTCAAAATATTTTGTTGGGGCTGAAGAAATGGCTCAGTGGTTAAGAGCACGGGTTGTTCTTACGGAAGACCCGGGTTCAAATCCCAGCACCTACATGGCAGCTAATAACTGAAACTCCATTTCCAGGGATCTAATACCCTCTTCTGTCCGCCTCAGGCACTGAACAAGGTGCGTGCACTTAAACATATACAGACACAACACCCATACACATGAAATAAAAATAAAGAAAAAAATAATTAAAATTTTTGTTATTTTTACTTTATGTGCATGAGTGTATTGCCTGCATGTAAGTGGACCCTGTTGTGTGGAACTGGAGTTACAGATGGTTGTTAGTATCCGTGTGGGTGCTGGGAACCGAACCCAGATACTCTGCAAGAGCAGTCAGTGCTCTTAACTACTGAGCCATCTCTCCAGCCCAACGTTCTATTTATTTACTTATGTAAATTTTTATTTTATGTTTATGAGCATTGTCTGCATATAAGTAAATGAACCAGTGTCATGCAATGCCCAAGGAACTGGAGTTATGGACGGTTGTTAGCCACCATGTGGTGCTGGGAACTGAAACCAGGTCCTCTACAAGAGCAGCCAGTCCTCTTAACCACTGAGCCATCTCTCCAGCCCTCTGCTTGGACTGGGGCACAAGTCTGTCCGTGGGTTCCAGGTCCCCGCAGAGTCGCTTTTGCCAAAGAAATAGTCTCACGAAGGGCAGGCAACCTCAGGTAGGAGCACCAAGCACAGGCCAGGAGTACCGAGCACAGGTGGGAGCAGCAAGTAGAGGCAGCTGCACTAAGCACAGGCCGAGAGCACAGAGCACAGGTAGGGGCAGCGAGTACAAACAGCTGCACTAAGCACAGGCTGGGAGTACCCAGCACAGGTAGGAGCACTAAGTACTGCGCGAGCAGCACTAAGCACAGGCCAGGAGCTCGGCCCCCACCACGCCCAGCCCAGCCCAGCCCAGCCCAGCGCCACTTGTTTACGATTCGGTCTTGCGCGCTCGCGAGGCCCGTCAACGTCACGTGACCCCGCCCCGCCCCTCGGGCGCTCCTTGGCCCCGCCCCTGAGCCGGGCCTTCTTTCGGCCTCTCGGAGTCACAAGATCGCAAGGCGAAGGATCCTTCCGCCGTCCCCGCCCCCACCCCGGCACGCACCCGATTGGCCCTCTCCCTGCCCTCTCGCTGCCTGCGAGGCACCATGGCTGGCTCCATCCTTCCGCGCTTCCCTCTCGCATCCTCTGGCCCGGGGCTGGCTGCGAGGCGCCGCGCAGATCGGGACTCCTTTCCGCGGCGGAAGCTTCCGTCTTCAGAAGCGTCACGCTGGGGGGAGGGGCTGCGCGTCCAAGATGGCGGCGCCCTGTAGGTTGGAGGGACTGTGAGGTAAACAGCCTAGGGGGAGGCGACAGTGGGTGAGTACGGGGGTCTCCGTCACGTTTCTGCCCGGGCTTTTCGGGGCCGCCTGGGCCGCATGACCTCAGGCTGCGGGGCGCGCTGGGGGTCGGGGAGCGCCCCGCTCGCGCTCATCCCCCGGGGGAACCGAGAGCGGCCCGGGCCGGCCCGGTGCAGCTCCGGGGACGGACGACTGCAGCCCCCGGGCTGGGCGCAGGGCTGGGCCCGCTCGCCGATCCCGCGCTCGTTGGGGTGACAGGCCCCCGCGGGGTGCGGGCGCAGCGCGGAGACCCGGGTGCGGGGGGCGGGCTGGGGGCCGGGCCGGGCCGGGCCGGGGCTGGACGGCGGCCGGCGGGGCGGGGTGGGTGCCGGAGCGGGACCCGGGGAGGCCTCCCGGGGCGTCGAGGCCGTCCTGCACGGTGGGCCGGCTTGCACCTCTGGGTGCCTCGCGCTCTGGGCTGGGCACTTGGGGGCTTTAATTGTGGCTGGAAAAGTCCGGCCGGCGCTGGGGATGCCTAGAGACAGCTGTTTGCAGAGCGGCCGGACCTGGTTCATTCATTCATTTGAGGAACTGGGGGACCCGCAGCCAGCAGCACCCGCAGGGACCTCTTTTTGTTTTTTTGTTTTTTTGTTTTTCATTTTACATTCCAAGCGCTTTCTTTGTGTGGCCGGTTCAAAGAGTTTTTGGCTTCATGTGCCCTGGGTTTGGGATGGGGAGACCTGCGAGGGGGTGCGGTCCTCCTCACTAGTAACAGCAGCTAACGTTTTTGGAGGGTGCTGTCTGCGTGCCAAGCACTGTTGGAAGGTGCTTCTCAGTCACCCTCTCTTTGGTTCTGGACAAAGGAAGAGGCAGCCGCCTTTTCTCAAATGCAGAAACTGAGGCCTGGGGAGATTGGGGTAATTTGCCCAAGGTCACACCCACCTCCCCAGTCAGAGCCAAGACTGGAATTGAGGTCTGACTGGTTCCATTTGTCTGTTATTTGAGCAAAGCTGACCTATCATTAAGTGATTGTTGTTAATCATTTGGCCAAGGGCTCTGTGTGTGTGTGTGTGTGTGTGTGTGTGTGTGTGTGTGTGTGTGTGTGATTTTGAACAAGGGTGCATTTTTGGCTTGTACACCTTCTGCTTTTGTCTCTTACGGCAGTGTGAGTCTATTAGTCTACCTTAGGCTGCAAAGTATTTTATTTTTTCTATAAAACTGATGACATCCACCGTAAAAATAAGTGATGCTAAAATCTTGCTTTTATTTTTTTTAATAGGAAGCATAGAACAGCTCACCTCCCATAGAGTGAGCTGTGAAAGTGCTAAATGAGACTAATACTTTTCTGAGATACTTTTAATGCATAACTTTAGGTTCAACTTGGAGTCATCTACATTCAAACGGGCCAGGAAATCCAAGTAGTAAATTCGAGGAGGCTTCACAGAGCCTTTGATTTACTGAGCAACCCACCTGTGATTCTTAAGCATCCCTGAGTAAACCTGGGATATGCAAATATGAAAACTGATTTAGGGTTTTGAGGGAAATAGAGCTTTAATAGTCATACATCAAGCAAATGAGGCTCCAGAAACACTGGGCCACTCTCTGCTATTGCCCCAGGGACCTGCAGACTCTTTCTCTAAGCACCTAGTGTAAACTTAAGGGGTATTTATAGAGGATGTAAGTGGAAAATATCTTACTAAAGTTAATATCTTATCCCCAAACACCCTCACAGCATATGTTTACAGGGGCAGATGATGTAAGACTTCTTTGCTTCATGCATCTTCTTGGTGTTGTAAACAAACACTTGGCATGTTCCTAAACTCCGTGCTGGAGAGGAGCGGCTGCCAGCCTTCTGGCATGTTCTCCTTAAACCGAGTGTCTCCAGCCCTGTGCCTGGTCTGCGCTCCTCACTGGGTTAAGAGCAAAGTTGGCTGCTGCTGCTGCTGCTGCTGTTGCTGCTGCTGCTGTTGCTGCTGCTGCATGGGATGCCTTGGGTGCAGACTTGGTTTCACTTGTGAGATGAAAGCAAACTTAGTCTGACCAGGGCAGATCTTGTACACATCTGGATAGGTGCTGTTTACAGGATGATGAAATTACCAGAAGCCAGTGATCGCAAACCCGAGGTTCCCCTGAACCTCTGTGCGCCGACGTTTGCCCCATGGTAGGTGTACCCACATGTTTGCTCTTTGAGGAGACCCTATCTTACTTTTTTTTTTTTTTTGGAAGAAGTCTGATCCTTTGTACACCAGAGGTTAGTGATCATTGGCTTTAAGTATCATTTTTGGCTATTTTATTTTCAATGTATACTTTGTTGCAGAGGCCATCCTAAGATGTCTTCTAGCCTCTGTGGAATTGTGGGTGAATTTTGAGCTCTGTATACAGCTGGCTTCATCTTTTTTTTTTTTTTTTTTTTTTTTTTNTGTGCCTGCTGCTGCTGCTGCATGGGATGCCTTGGGTGCAGACTTGGTTTCACTTGTGAGATGAAAGCAAACAGTCTGACCAGGGCAGATCTTGTACACATCTGGATAGGTGCTGTTTACAGGATGATGAAATTACCAGAAGCCAGTGATCGCAAACCCGAGGTTCCCCTGAACCTCTGTGCGCCGACGTTTGCCCCATGGTAGGTGTACCCACATGTTTGCTCTTGAGGAGACCGTTATCTTACTTTTTTTTTTTTTGAAGACTGTGCTTATCCTTTGTACACCAGGGTAGGTGCCATGGTTTAAGCATCATTTTTGCTCTTTTATTTTCAATGTATACTTTGTTGCAGAGGCCATCCTAAGATGTCTTCTAGCCTCTGTGGAATTGTGGGTGAATTTTGATCTCTTACAGGCTGGCTATCTTTTTTTTTTTTTTTTTTTTTTATAATTTTTTTTTTATTAATTTTTTTATTATTTCTGTCGTGTATCAATGTACTGTCTGCCTGCCGTTTTGTGCACCCGTGTCGTTGCAACGCGCGGACGGTCAGACGAGGTGTCTCGGTTCTCCTGGAATTGGATTTCAGACGGTTCTCAGCCGCCATGTTGGGTGCTGGGGATCGGAACCGGGTCCTCTGCAGAACGGTCGCGCTCTTACCCGCTAGGCCATCTCTCCAGCCCTTTTTTTTTTTTTTATATAGCTGGTTTCATCTTTTAGTCCAGTTTCCCTCCAAGTTTGTGAGGCTACAGATATGTTTGTTTCTGGGTTCCAGTGCCACAATGAGCTAAAATTAGCTTCTCCTAGACCTAATTGAATATTCTTGAGTGCTGCATTTCTGTGATTGGACCTTAGTAAATACTCTTAACTAAATCCACTTCCTTTGTGTTAATAGTTCCATGACCAAGATAATTTTCAGGCTACCAGATAAGGTGAATCTGTTTATGTTATATTTTTTTATAATATTTTTTAAAGGGATTCCCTCTAAGTTCTCTGATTATAAACCTCCCTTTGAAAGATTAGTTTTGTTAGTTTTATTGGTCATTTAAGTAACTGTAGGCATGAAAGGAAAGTATACTTAATAGTTTTTGCATATATAATGATGTTTTTAAAACCTCAGATCATTATTTGATAACTATGTAATAGAGTTTGGTATGCATAAAATACTTACTGTTTTCCATCTAACCTGGCCAGAGTTTTTCATAAGCCATTTGAGGTTTTTTTTTTTTTAGTCTGTAGTTGCTAAAAACTAGTAATATAATGTCAATTTTAATGAGAGGAAATAAAAATAGATACATATATTTATGCGTATATAAAAGATATATGATCTTGGGACCTTGCACTTTCTTCTAGTCCCCACTTCCCCCTTCCTTTTGTTATACAGGGAAATAGCAAAAGGTTACAAAATACATTTTAAGGTTGAATGAGTCCAGATTGACATCTGATGAGCAGAGCCTTAAAAACAGCTTTAATCCTAAAGGAGGCATGGCTAGTTACTGGCCTACAACTGTCCCTCGCTGGTTGAGGTGGTGATGTGTTTGAGTAACAAGGGGCAACTTTTGCATTGTGTGGGTGGTGTGATAGAGGAAACATCGTGATGGGAGTCAGATGCTGAGCCCGTCCTGCCCCCAGGACCTGTGCTACATTGTGTCCTTCACACAGCTCAGTAACAAGTCAAGTTTGAAAATGTCAATTTTAAGTTGCAGAATGGTTTTATGCGGGGGGGGGGGGGTGTTTAAATCAGTGTTTCAAATATCTGCTCTGAAATGGCTGCAGTGTTGGCTTTGCAATAGGGTGTGTATAGTAGTAACATTGTTACAAATTTTATGCTAATTATGTGTGGAACACTGCTAAGTGTTTTCCTGTTTGACCCCGTGGCTCTTCCTGCAGCTTCAAGGAGTAGGATAGGAAAGAGTTCTGGGACTTGAGACCTGAAGGTTTCCAGAGTTCACTCTCCCTCGGTGGCACAGATGGGGTATGAAGCTCATGGGATTGCCTTCAGAGCACAGGTATTCAGTACTGCTCTGAGATAAACTGCCTAGTCTGCTGCTCTCTTGGTTTTTCTTGTTGCTGTTTGTTGTGTTCTCTTGAAGGGCTATTTTGTCCTTAACTTCCCCTGGAGCTGAGCTTCCCGTGTGCTTCTGGCCCTCCTGTAGCACCCAAGTGCTGTGAGGACTGGCGTGCACCATCATGCCCAGGCTTGGTGGTCTTTTTTGAGGGGGGAAAGGGTCTCTGTTCCTCTTTTAAAATCTGAAAAGCTGGGGCTGGAGAGATGGCTCAGCAGTTAAGAGTGCCAACTGCTCTTGCAGAGGACCCAGGTTAGATTCCAACACCCACATGGTGGCTAAGAACGGTCTTTAAGCCGGGTGTGGTGGTGCACGTCTTTAATCCCAGCCCTTGGGAGGCAGAGGCAGGTGGATCTCTGTGAGTTCGAGACCAGTCTGGTCTACAGAGTGAGTGCCAAGCCAGCTGGGGCTATAGGGAGACCCCACCAAAAAAGAAAAAAAATCTGAAAAGCTGTGGACCAGTGTTGTTTCTTCCCCTCATGTCCCATCACCACCACAGAATGCATACAGATTTGGAATTTTGGAAATAAAACAAATAAAACTTGGGGCTGGAGAGATGGCTCAGCAGTTAAGAGTACTGGCTGCTCTTCCAGAGGGTTGGAGTTCAGTTCCCAGCACCCAGGTGTTGATCAACAACTGTTTCTAATTCCGGTTCCAGGGAATCCAATGTCCTCTTCTGGCCTCTGCAGGGATTGCATCCATAGGTGCACTTACATGCATTCAGGCAAAATATTTATGTACATCAACATAAAAATAAAAGTTTTTACCACTGGGTGTGGTGGCGCACACCTTTAATCCTGGCACTTGGAAGGCAGAGGCAGGTGGATCTTTGTGAGTTTAAGGCCAGCCTGGTCTACAGAGTGAGTTCCAGGACAGCTGGGGCTACAGGGAGACCCTGTCTCAAAAAGACCAAAAAAAAACATTTTTTTTTTTCAATCCAGTAGGTAAGAAAAAGCTCACCTTTTTTTTTTTTTTTTCTTCCCCATTTCTTCTTTTGTGGTATTGGGGATTGAATTCAGTGCCTGTTTGTGGTGGGCAAGCACTCTGCCAACTGAACTACATCATCAGCCCCCACCATTTATCTGTGTGTGTGTGTGTGCATGTGTCTGCACATTCATGTGGAAGTTGGAGGACATCCTCAGGAACATGGTCTACCTCCTTTGAGATGGTGAGATGGGTCTCTCATTGGTCTGGAATTATACCCTCTTTTTTGGGGGGGTGCGTCTTTTCGAGAGAGGATCTCCCTTGTAGCCCCAGCTGTCCTGGAACTCACTCTGTAGACCAGGCTGGCCTTGAATTCACAAAGATCCGCCTGCCTCTGCTAGGATTAAAGGCGTGCACCACCATGCCCAGCTTAAAGTGGAATTCTTAATGAAGTATAGAGAGTCTTCCAATACAGAAGTTTAAGAAAATGACTTTTAACATAAACAGCACATGTCCACTTTTAAAAGGTTGACCTTTGGGAGATGGCTCAGCAATTGAGAGCATGGATTGGAGAGTTCATTTAGCAGCACCCACGTCCATCAGCTCACAACCACCTGTAACCTCCAGAAGGGATCCACTGCATCTGCCCACAGGTGCCTGCACTCCCATGCACATTCCCACATATAGACACATACATGCACACAGTTTAAAATAATAAAAAGTTAAGGCTTTATAAAAAAAAAGTAGGCTTTGGGGCTTAGGCAACAACTCCGTTAGTAAAGTGTGAGCCTCACAAACATGGGACCTAACTTCGATCCCCAGCATCCATGTTAAGAGTGAGTATAATTCCACGACCCTGTCTCGAAAAAGACCAAAAAAAAAAGAATTCCACTTTAGATATTAAAAACAGTCATAAAGAACTTAGGCATGTAACCTCCAGCTTGTTGGGCTTGGCATCTCTCCTGTGCTGCCACCTTCGCACCTGGCAGGATGCCATTATGTTCTTTCCAAGGCTTTTGCGTAGTTTTTCCTTTAGACCCCCAAAATGGAGAGGAATGACAAAGTGACTTTTTTTTTTTCTTCCTTTCTTCTCTCTGCGTTCTCAGCCTTTTGTGGGGCCAGAGTCACCTCAGAGGTCTCATTTTCAAAGACTCTTACTAGCTCCAGGACAAGGCTCAGGGACTTGCTGCTGCTGTGTGTGGAGGCACTGAGAAGCACTGCCCTGTGCTGTCCAGCCTTGCATCTTCCCATCCTGGAACAGTTCTTTCTTTTTTTAATGTTTGGGTTTTTTTTTTATTTTTTTTAAATTTTATTTATTTCTGTATGTGTATGAATGTACTGTCTGCATGCAAGTCTGTGCACCCGTGTCGTGCAATGCCGCAGAGGTCAGAAGAGGGTTTCGGATTCCCCTGGAACTGGAGTTCTCCTGGAATTGGAGTTTCAGACGGTTCTCGGCCGCCATGTGGGTGCTGGGGATCGAACCCGGGTTCTCTGTAAGAGCGGTCGGCGCTCTTAACCGCTAGGCCATCTCTCCAGCCCTTTTTAATGTTTTTATTTGTTTTCATTTCGTGTGAATGGGTGTAAGGGCAGCACATGCCTGCAGTGCCTACGGAGGCTAGAGTGGGTATCAGGTCCCCTGGAAGTGGAGTTGCAGACAGTTGTGAGCTGCCATGTGGGTGCTGGGAACTAAATCCAGGTCCTCTGCAAGGGCAGCCAGTGCTTCTCACTGTGGAGCCAGCTCTCCCCTACTATAGACTATTTAAAAAAAAATAGTTAAAATATTTTATTTTATTTGATGTGTACGAGTGTATTGCCTACTAGACTATTTGTTTTTTTTGATTGTTTTGTTTTTGTTGAGATAAGGTCTCTGTATCACATTTTGTAGCTTCTTTTGACCTGGAAATCAGTGTGTAGCCCCTGCTGGCCTCAGCTTCCCAAATGCTAGAATTAGTGGCATGAACCACCACCATATCTAGCCACCCTGGAAGGCTTCTGTTTGGCTCCTGTAAACTTCAAACCCACACACACCTCACATCTCTCTTAGAGATGCACAATGGTGACTTTATGAAACACATGTAACATCTATTTGGCTTTTTTTTTTCTTTTGAGACAATCTGTTACACAGCTCAGGGTGGTGTAGAATCCACTATAATTCTACTTCTGCCTCCCAAATGCTGGATCACAGGTGTACACCCACCAGGCCTTTATTTTTGTTTTAATATTCTTCATGCTGTATGATCAATATTTGTAGAAGAAATAGGCCTTCCCAAACTAAGCTCTGGCCTAGAGGCCTCCTGCTACGGATTCTGCACCTTTGGACTGGACTGTGGGCTTAGTGAACTGCCCATCATTCATCGAAGACTCTCAGGACAGAAGGTTTGAATGGATAATCTTACATGGTGGAGCTCTCCTCCCCAGCTTCTGCAACCTTGAGAGGGACTACAGCTGACTGTTTAAATCATGCCAGTACCTTTTGACAGGTCCCACCATCAGCTCTATAATGTTTGGTTGTTAGCTTTAGCTTTTAATGGCTGTGCCATCTCTGCAGCCTTCGCCATCAGCTTCTTTACCCGTCTTCCTACTTTGTCCATAGAGAGAGTTAGACCAGGTGTGTAATCTGTTTTGAGTGCCAAAGGCATTTTGGTTCACTTGATAGAATATCTCTTAGGAAATTGCCTGATGTAACAACCCTCACATAGCAGTGTAATGGTTTGCTCTGTCTAGACTGCACTTGATAATGAAGTAGTCTGTATATCTGCATGGATCTGTGTTTGATTTGCCTTTGGATTTTTTAATTTTAATTTTAATTTTGGTCTTTTTGAGCTGGCCTGGAACTTACTATGTAGAACAGGCTGGCCTTGAACTCACAGAGATCCACCTGCCTCTGCCTCCTGAGTGCTGGGATTAAAGGCCACCACACCTGGCCTTGCTTTTGAATTATTATTATTATTATTATTATTATTATTATTTTGGTCTTTTTGAGACAGGGTCTCCCCCCTATAACCCCAGGTGTCCTGGAACTCACTCTGCAGACCAGGCTGGCTTTGAACTCACAGAGATCCAGCTGCCTCTGCCTCCCAAGTGCTGGGATTAAAGGCGTGCACCACCATGCCCGGCTTAAAGCTGGTTCTTAGCTGCCATGTGGGTACTGGATCTAACCTGGGTCCTCTGAGCAAGAGCAGTTGGCACTCTTAACTGCTGAGCCATCTCTCCAGCCCCACTTATGGATTTTTATAGACAAAACCATGTCTGTAGAAAACAGTATTAGTAAGGTAATTACTCTCTTACACCGGAAGTTGCATTTGTACAAAGCTGTCTTGGGCAGATTGAGCTGCCTGGGTTGTTTTTGTTTTTGTTTTTGTTTTTGTTTTTGTTTTTTTGGTCTTTTCGAGACAGGGTCTCCCTTTAGTCCCAGCTGGCCTGGAGCTCACTCTGTAGACCAGGCTGGCCTTGAACTCACAGAGATCCGCCTGCCTCTGCCTCCCAAGTTCTAGGATTGAAGGCGAGCACCACCATGCCCTGTTCAAGCTGCCTGTTTTCTCTGTGTCCTGTCCTAGCTGAGAGAGGAAGTGTGTGCAGGTTGTACTGTGACAGCTGCTGTGGCTCCTGCTCTGGACTTCATGTGTAATCCTAGGCCGAGAAAATGTATCTGGAAATATCTAGACTAAATTAATTAAGACTGATGATGAGAACTAGCCGTCCAACCAGTGCTCCTTGATTCACATGGCGCTGACACACAGAGCCCTCGTCTTCCTCAAACCTGCCTTTTATTTTTATCAGAAAGACTGCTTGTAGACATGAAGTTACAACAAACACAACCTCTGGGGCAAATAGCAAAGAAGGACAATTCCAGATCTGGGAATTCCCATCTGGCCTTGAAGAAGGGAGGGGAGTTGCTGCTGCTCTCACATCCCGACAGACAGCACAGCCTCCCTCACTTCCTTGGAGAGTCAAGGATATTGTGAATATTGTGCCCTGGACTGCCACCCCCTGCAAGTTTTAAATATAAATGAGTAAGTGAGCACTTAAACATAATAATGTTGGGTAGCCTTTGGTGTGCCACAGAAAATGTATTCCAGTTTAGCTGTCACTCAAGAAGTTAAGTCTTAATGTTGAGCTGGACAAAAACCACTTTGTTGTGTGGTGTTGCTCTGTCCAAAACTGTGGCTGGGGCTGGGCTCACTACCCCATTTCATCAGTAGGCCCTAGCTTCGCCCTCACCTGAAGGTTTCCTTTCAGGTGGAAGATGCCAGTGGGGTTGTGAGAGGAAGTCAGTGTGACTCATGGTTAACAGCTGATTGTAGGGTTCTAAAGACGAGCCACTCCTGCACCAGCCCAGCTCTGTCACTTGGTGGAATGGAAGTAGCTTGGTAACATTTCTTGTTTGCAAGGTCTGGCCTGCCCCTCTGAAGGGCCAACAGGATGTGGAACTGCTCACAGGCTTGCAGTGGCTGCCGAGGCTGATGGCACAGATTCCTTGAGTGTGCCACATGTGTACTGTGATTGCCTGTCACCTGGAGCAAGAGACTCTGTAGAGTATTGTTCCATCCTATTGTTTGACCTTGATCAGGATTGTGTATTTCAGAACTTGTCACTATGCTCAGTGTGATTAGATGTCTGTGGCGAGGCCCAGCTTTCATACAGTGTGTTCCAGCCAGGAATGACAGTCAGAGAAGGCAGTGGGACCTTAGGGAGCTGACTGAGCAGAGGGTGTTTGCCTCTGTGTGCTGGGTGCCAAGATAGTTCTGTGTGTCTCAAATACTTGGCCCTGTCTTTTTTAAAAATTTAAAAAAATTTTTTTGATTTTTTTTTTTTTATGTGTATGAATGTACTGTCTGCATGCAGGTCTGTGCACCCATGTTTTGCAATGCCGCGGAGGTCAGAGAGGGTGTCAGATTCCCCTGGAACTGGAGTTAAAGACGGTTCTCATACACCATGTGGGTGCTGGGGAATCAAACCCGGGTCCTTTGCAAGAGCAGTCGGCGCTCTTAACCGCTAGGCCGTCTCTGCAGCCCTCGGCCCTGTCGTTATGGCGTTTACACTCTAAGGTCCCGATAATCCCTAGACATAGGGTTCAGGGCCCATAGAGTAAAACTTTTTAAAATTACATTTTATGTATTTGTGTGGGGGGGGGTCTGTATGCGCACATGCACACACATGCCATTGTTTGACCACTTGCAGGAGTCTGTTCTTTTTTCCCCCCCGCCATGTTATGTGGGTCTCTGGGATCATGCGCAGGTGTTCAGGTCATCAGGCTTGGCAGCAGGCATCTTTACCTGCTGAGCCAGCTTGCTGGCCTTAAGGGCTCATGTTTTGTTTTTTTTTAATTTATTTATTATGTGTATGAGTGTACTGTCTGCATGCAGGTTGGTGCATCCATGTCGTGCAATACTGCGGAGGTCAGAAGAAGGTGCTGGAACTGGATTAAAGATGGTCCTCAGCCGCCATGTGGATGCTGGGGATCAAACCTGGGTCCTCAAGAGCAGTGAGCGCTCTTAACCGCTAGGTCATCTCTCCAGCCCCAAGGGCTCATGATTTAAGAGCACACTTCAGTGTGTCCAAATATACTCCTTTAACATGGGTAATGAACAATGTGGACAGAAGTGAGATAGAGAGAAAGTGGAGAAGGTGTTCTTGAAAACATTTGATTACCGTCATGTAGGGTTAGACTTAGACTGTGCTGCTTCAAGGCACAATTGGGCTTTGTAAATTGATCTAAGAGATAGTCACTAAGTGCCAGGCCCTGTGGCAGCTGCAGGAGGCAGAATACCATGTAAGCTACAGGTGCTGCTTGCTTACTTATCCAATTGGGTTGTGGGAAGTGACAGGGAAATCCAGCCTGCTGACGTATGGGAGTGGGAGGAGGCAGCCTAGGCAAGCCTCTTTGATGAAGTAGGTGTTTAAGCTGAGACTCTCAGGATGAAGAATTAACTAAGGAGAAGGCAGGGTGGAGTCTTTTAGGTATGGGCTGGATCTACCTGGTACTCCTGTGGGGACTTGATCCCTCATTGGCTGGGAGGGGTGGGGCCTGTGGGAGGAGGGTGGTGAAGGGCTTTGCCCTCATCACTGCTAACCCTCCCTTAGAGTTCCTGTTGAATTGGTGTGAGACTGAGGGCATTTTCACTTTACAGATAAGACAAAATAATAGAGACATAAATAAACCGCTGAAGTTACATAGTTGTAGGTAGGTGGCAGAACTAATGCTTCAGCTGGGAACTTGCTCTAGAGCCCCTTCTGTCCCTTCCTCAGTAGCTCTGGCAGTTAACAAAGGCAGAGATGTTAAGCTTCTGAAGCCTCTGGTCAGACACATAGGTAAGAAATAAGGGAGGTGAACTCCGCAGTGCTTGCTTCAGAGGATACAGATGCCACCTATTAGAGGAGAGCGGGAGGCGGTCGTACCAGACAAATCCTAACCTCCCTCTGATGGAGTTTTCCTTCATTACAAACACATAGGTATTTATGTGTTTTTCCTCCAGTGATCATGAACTACACCAGGCTGATAGCACTGGAACCGGAAGTACCAAGTGTCCCCAGAACAGGTAAGGTACACATTCCTTCAGTCCAGTGGTGAGGGACGATGGGAGGGAACATCTCACCTGTCCATGGGTGCCCCAACATACCCTCATGGCACCCTGGCATACTGTCCATGGTGCCCTGACAGATGCTGCTTATCACCAGGATTCAACATTCATGGTTGAAACTGCAGCTTCAGGTGGGTGGCCTTGGAGCCAGTTCATTGCCAGGCACTGCACTGAGGCGTTAGATGTGCTGCTTGTTTTCGTTTTCATAGCCAGGCTTTGGTGTATTTCTGCCTTATAGGAAAGGAATCTGGCTCAAAAATGGACCTTCCATGCAAATCAGTTCTATGTAGCAGCAGATTCTGGTTTTAACCAGTGTAGTCAAGTTGAAGCCCAGAGCAGGTCATTTAACTAGCTGGATGTTCCTACCGCTCGCCTGAGTGTGTGAATTCACTGGGGATTATGCACACAAGCCAGGGGTGAGGTCTGGGTCCCAGCCTTCACCTGATCTGCAGTGGGGCCTGTGCTGAGCATCTATAACTCTCAGGGGATTCTGACACAGCATGGACCAAGAGCCCTAAGCAACACCTGAACATCTGGATGTGGATAGCTGTTAGTTGTCTTAAGTTTTAATTTTTTATTTTTTAAATTTTCTTTATTTTTCTTTATTTTTTATGTGTATGAATGTACTGTCTGCATGTAGGTTTGTGCACCTGTGTCATGCAATGCTGCGGAGGTCAGAAGAGGGCGTCGGATTCCCCTGGAACTGGAGTTAAAGACGGTTCTTAGCTGCCATGTAGGTGCTGGGGAATCGAATCCAGATCCTCTGCAAGAGCAGTCAGCACGCTTAACTGCTAGGCCATGTCTCCAGCCCTCTCCCCCTTTTTTTTTAAACGACTTGTTTTACTGGTTTTTAGTACTCAAATCATTCTGAGAGCCCCCAAATTTAACCTTCAGAAATACCGAGGCTCCGCTGCTTGTACAGATTGGAGTTTAGTCTTAGTGATCTGACCAGTGAACTGCAGTTTTCAATTAGCAAGGACACTATATTAGTTATTCTAATCAGTGCTGTGACAAAATACCTGGCAAAAAACTTAAGGAAAGATAGGGTTATTCTGCTCATAGCTGGAGGATGCAGTCCATGCTGCAGGGAAGTTAGGGCACAGGAACCTGAGGTCACTGGTCACACTGTGTCCGCAGTCAAGAAGCAGACTGTGGGGAATGCTGGTGCTCAGCTCACCGTTTGTTTCCTTTTTATTCAGTTGGGGACTCCAGGCCACCGGGGTAATGGTGTCCACGTTCATACTAGGCTTTCTGTTTGAGGATGCACCCTCATGGAGACGGATGTATTTCTGGGTCCTGGCAGGTTGACGGTGTAGATGAACCATGGCAGGTACCATTTGTAGCAGTCGTGTGTGGTACAGGGTCAGGCAGAGATATTGGGTAGTTGCTTGATCTGCTGAGGTGCAGTCTGCTAACGGGGTTTATTTCATGGCTAAGTGGTAGTTGCTGAGTCTTTGCCACCCCTTTGTTGTGGAAATAGTGAAATATGGTCGATTTCATAAGCAGGGACTTAGTACAGACCAGAAGTGGTCTACTTAGAAGTGGTCTTTCACAGTAGGGAGAACTTTGCAGTTGTCACTTCATTTTTCTGTGTGTGTACTTCATACCATCCCTTTTTTTTTTTTTGACAGAGGTCCTCATCTTGTAGTCCAGCCTGGCCTCAAACTCAAGATTCTCTTGCTTCAGCCACCAGAGTGCTGAGATTATAGGTGTTTGCCTCCACACTGGGTTTTTAGAAGTTCTCTGAATATGAACTTAAACCCACAGTCAGAGGGTCAAGTGTTGAGATCACCCAAGTGGCATTTCACTGTCATAAAATGTAAGTTCTGTGATAGAAAAAGAAATCTCAGATTTTATTAAACATTTTATCTTTTAAAACAATTGCAAGTCAGATTTTTTTTAAATAAAAAAAATTTTGTTTTTATGTGTGTGAGTGTTCTCCTTGCATATATGCACCTTGTTGTGCGGTGTCCACAGAGGCTAGAATAGAGCATCGGATCTCCACATCCAGGTCCTCTGCAAGAGCAGCTAACCACTGAGGCATCTGTCCAGCCCCCTATTTCTCAAAATTTTATTTTATGTGTATGTGTTTTTCCTGCATATATGTAAATGTACCTGTGTTGGGCAATTGCCTACAGAGGCCAGAAAGGGACACTGGATTCCCTGGAACTGGAGTTATGAGTGGTTGTTAGCTATCGTGGGGGCTGGGTACCCAGGTCCTCTGCAAGAACAGCCAGTGCTCTCAACCGAGGAGCCACCTCTCCACCCCCCAGCTGTCAAGATTTTAAAGGAATGAAATTTTCATGTAGGAAAAGTGCCTTACGGGCACCATTAGCCACTAGATTGTGGCCTCCTGTCCCTCCTGTCTGGTGTCCATCTTCAGCATTTTGGGGCAGAGCAATACTCGAGGAAGTCTCCAGCAGATGGTTTCTGGAATCTCCTATCTTAGATGCTCTTGGCGACCCTCCACCTTCAGCTGCAACTGTAATAAAGAGGGCTGGCAAGATGGCCTGTGCCACTAAGCCTGACAGCCTGAGTTTGGTTCTAGGACCCAAATGGTGGAAGGAGCAAATCAACTCCTTAAAGTCATCCTCTGGAGGTAGAGAGAGGGCCCAGCAGTTAAGAGCATTGGCTGCTCCTGCAGAATACCTGACTTTAGTTCCTAGCATCTACATGGTGGCTACCAACTATCTCTAACTCCAGTTCATGGGATCTGACACCTTCTCCTCACCATGGGCATTGCGTAATAAGGATGCGCTTACATATATGCATGCAGGCAGTACACCATACACATTAAAAAAAGTTCTTGTTTTGAACATGAAAATCACAGGTCATTTACTTTCATAATTACATATCTTAAACTGACAGAACTTTGACTTATAAGACGCAGGACTTAGGCCTGATCTAGAAAGTTTTCACTGAATTATTATCATATATTTGAGACAGGGTCTCCCTGTAGCCCTAGCTAGCCTGAAACTCACTATGTAGACCAGACTGGGCTTGAACTCACAGAGATCTGCCTGCCTCTGCCTCCCGAGTGCTGGGATAAAAGGCGTGTACCACCAGGCCTGGCTTTTATTTGACTGAATATTAAGATATGAATTGACTATTAAACATTGTAAATATATTTCTTGGGGCTGGAGAGATGGCCTAGTGGTTAAGAGCACTGACTGCTCTTGCAGAGGACCCGGGTTCAATCCCCAGCACCCACATGGCGGCTAAGAACCGTCTGTAACTCCAATTCCAGGAGAACTCCAGTTCCAGGGGAACCCGAGACCCTCTTCTGACCTCCGCGGCATTGCACGACAAGGGTGCACAAACCTTCATGCAGACAGTACATTCATACACATACAAAAATAAATAAAATTAAAAATATATATTAGTCGGGCTTGGTGGCACATGCCTTTAATCCTAGCACTTGGGAGGCAGAGGCAGGCGGATCTTTGTGAGTTCAAGGCCAGCCTGGTCTACAGAGTAAGTTCCAGGCCAGCTGGGGCTACATGGNAAAAAAAAAAAAAAAAAAAAAAAAAAAAAAAAAAAAAAAAAAAAAAAAAAAAAAAAAAAAAAAAAAAAATATATATATATATATATATATATATATATATATATATTTCTTGTCCACAATGCCAGTGTTACATGATTGGTGGGAAAGCATAAACCCTGTAGTGATTCCTTGTGCAGACAGGTTGAGGATGCCAGAAATGCCCAAGTCAGGAAGTTGACTGTTCAGCCTTGAGCCTTCCCAAAGATCAGCACTAAAGCCAGATGCTGGGCTTGGCATGAGCATGTGGCCTGAAGCCAAGCTCTGCTGGATCCTGCTTCTCCTGCATCTGAGACCAGGAATGTTCCCTGTGTGGCAGATGTGTCAACAAGTTGTAGAGTGTCGACTTGGTTGGAGGGTCCTCTGTAGTTAGAAAGCATCTTTTATTCAAAGTGCTGCTAACAGCCTCCTGCTGCTTTAAATGATGTACGGGAGGCTGCTCAGAGATCCTGCCTTTTGAACAAAGAGCTAAGACAGTCATGCAAGGATGTGGGAGAAGAGGACTCCAGGAGTAGAGAGAGCGCAAGTGCTAAGGCCCTGGCTGGGGTCTCTTTTCCATGTTTGAGGAGACAGAATGGTTCAGGGAGGTGAAGAGGCAGTGAGACATTGAAGGCTAGTAGCTGGCTGTGACATGGGGCCTTACAGGATGCTGCTGAGGCTAACTCTGTTAGCTCTGACTCTGTTAGCTCCAGGGTGAGGGGCACTGGGCGATCTTAAGCAGGGGAGCAGTAGTTCCTAATTTCCATATTTCAGAGTTTCCTGTGGTTGTTTGATGGTGAATAAACTCTAGAGGACATGAACACAGTGGGAAGAGAGGGAGGGTGCCACTCTTTAGACTCCAAAAGAAAGATGGTGGGGTCTCTGTCTAGGGGTGTGGCAAAGGCCATCCATAACTAAATGAATAGGTTTTGCAGATGTGTGTATGTGGGGTTTGGGGTGTTGGAGAGCCGAGGATTAATCCAAGGCATTTGCTTAAGGTTGGTAGTAGTGCCTTTTATTGAGATCCAGAAAACTAGCAGACAGGTTTCAGTCTAGGGAGTGAGTGTTGACGGTTGTGACTCCTAATGTGAGCACAGTATCCTTGCTCTGATACTGTACTGTGCGTCGACAATACCGAGAAGAAACACTGCTTAGCTACGTGGGGTGCAGAAGTGACTTCTCAGATGCTACTTTCAGATTCTCTTGAATGTTCTTTTCTACAGCCTGTTATTCCAGATGGAAGAGAGACTCCTAGCTGTGAGCAGATGCTTCAGCGTGTCTGTGGTGCTGACCTTCCACAGCCTGTGAGGTGTGCTGAGTGTTCAGGTCCAGCTGATCCCTCCTGCTGTCTGCACCCAGGGAGCCATATCCATTTTCTATTAAAGCACATAGGATTTCCATAGCACCTACTCTGTCTGTCATAGCACTTTATACTTTTCATTCCCTGAGAATGAGTTAAAGGGAGAAACGTTCCTGTCCTGGAGCTGATTCTGAAGCCTCTTAGGACTGGACTCAAAGGGAGTGTTCTGATGGCAGAGATGCTTGAACTTGGGTCCCTGATCAGAAGAATCTAACATAAAACCCAAGATTTACAATTTTCTTAGGGACTAAAACTTAGGTTTAAAAAGTAGAATTTTCAAATCACAGAGAAAAAAATTTCCAAAAATATTGTTATATGCTTTAGAACAGAACTTCTCTTTCTATTTAGAATAGAGCTTCTAATAAGCCATTCAGCAAAAGTTGGCTCCAGAAACCACCTTTCATCTAACTTGCATTTATACACTGAAAACTTAACTGAGTAGCCCAGGGTATCAGCCCTGGTGATTGTCGGGTTGATGGGCAGTGCCAACTTTGTTTAAAACTGAGCTTTGTAGGTGTCTGCTTCTGGATGACCAGGTCTGACATGAGTGTCCTTTGTGTGCACAGAAGACAGACCCACAGTCTCACTAGATTTGCAGTAGTAAGTTGCAGTTTTTATTGGAACAAAACCAAACTTGGGACAGAATACTTTATGAGTTACATTTATTTACATTAAAAAAATATTATGTGTACAAATGTTTTGCCTGCAAGTAAGTGCACTGTGTGCAATACCCGTGGAGGCCAGAAAAGGGAGTTGGATATCTGGAACTGGAGTTGGGGAACTGGAGTTACAGATGTTTGTTAGCCCACCACCCGGGTGCTGGGATCTGAAGGCAGGTCCTCTGCAGGAACATCCAGTGTTCTTAACTGCTGAGCCATCTCTCCAGCTCCTTTACTTTTCTTGCTACAGGTGTCACATTTGAGCACAGCTGGCCTTGAGCGTCTGGTGGTCCTCCCGCTTCCTGGCAAGTGCCTGGCTTCAGGTGGACTTTCCTAAGCATTGTATTTCTCAAACTGGCCTATCTGTCACCTAAGCATGGTGGCACACCCCTTTAATCCCAGCACTTGGAGGCAGAGTCAGGCAGATCTCTGTGAGTTCAAGGGCAGCCTGGTCTACATAGCAAGTTTAGGCCAATTGAGGTGGCGGCAGAGGAAAAAAGAATTGCCCAGGATATCCAAGACCAGCCCAGGCAATATAGCAAGACCTCATTTCACAAAAGGAAAACACAAAACGCAGTCAAACCAAGGTGACTCGAGGAGTTAGGAAGATGTAGGCACATCAGCCCCGCACTCCTGGAGCTGCCGCCGTAGCACACAAAGACAGACAGTGAGAATGCATTTGTAAAGTAAAGCTAATGCCTCTGTCTTTGTGGTGATAATCACACATTTAGCCCTCCATACATGTAGGCAATACACTTAACACATAAAAATTAATAAAAACACTGTCTTGAAAAGACCAAAATAAATGAATAAAAACAAAGTAGGGTTTTAAAGATGTCACAGAAGTCTCCTGGGAATGAGCTGCTTTCCAAATAGAGCATCAAGTAAAGCATAAGGCTGAGCGGTAGAGCTGCCTCGATGGCCCTGTTGTGTGGCTGCTTGCCTGCAGCCAATAGCTTTTGGGGACACAATACATGTCTGTGACAAGGAGCATGTACTGGAATCTGAGCCGTCCGATTTGCAGCTTCACCCACTCAGAATTCTGACTTTAGGCATTAATAAGCATGCCATGAGGGAACCAGTATATATGGTTTCATTTGTGAAAATAGCTTGTCTGCTTTTTAGATCAGTGATTTAAACACACAGTGTTAGTCAGCACCCAAGGTAGAATCAGAAGGAGGAAAAACAAACTTACTCTGGAGTTGCTGTGGTGGCTTGCATAGGCTCTTAGGTTCCCTCCATGGCATGACACAGAGCTCCACCTGCTTGATAGGTTTGTCTGAAAGAACCACCCTGTCTTCCTTCATTCGCACCATTCTGCCCAAACTCAGGCTGCACTGAGCAGGTGTGCTGGCTGGCTTCACCTGCAGTTCTTGTGGGGTGAAGTGGAGTCATTTTTCATACCATCCATCTTCCCTGTTCACAGTCTGGTAGCGGTCCTAATGAAAAGTGGTTCAAGCCTTTAGCACACATCTGGGAGCCAGCACAGCATAGCTGAGAGAGAATGGCCCAGCCAGCCAACATCGGGGAGCTGCTGTCCATGCTGGACTCTTCCACGCTGGGTGTGCGCGACGACGTAACAGCTGTCTTTAAAGAGAACCTCAATTCTGGTAAGAAGGGAGCACCCTTTTTAATTATACCCACAAGATTGACCCAGAAGTGAGCAAAACCAGCTGGAAATTTCTAGTTTTCGTTCCTAGAGGATATTTTTTTTCCCTGCGACCTTTGTTGTATGTATCCTTTTTTTTTTTTTTTTTTTTTGACACGCGGTCTCGCCGGTGAGCCCCGCTTCCTAGAACTCATAAAACTATCGTAGACTGGGCCTTGAACTCACAAAGATCCGCCTGCCTCTGCTCCCAGTGCTGGAATTAAAGGCATGCCCCCAGCCCCAGACGGACGGCTACTATGTTTTCAATTAACCTGGAATAGTACTTCTCCTGTCCTCCTCAGTAAGCTTCCAAAACTCCAGTGCTGAGACTGTAGGCATGCGCCACACAAACAGCTTTTAAAATGTTTTTTTTTAAAATTTATTGTGGTATGTGTGATGGATGTTACTGTCTGCAGTGCAATTTGTGCACCCGTGTACGTGCAATGCCGCAGAGGTCAGAAGAGGGTCTCGGATTCCCCTGGAACTGGAGTTCTCCAGGAATTGGAGTTTCAGACAGTTCTCGACCGCCATGTGGTTGCTGGGGATCGAACCCGGGTCCTCTGCAAGAGCGGTTGGCGCTCTTAACCGCTAGGCCATCTCTCCAGCCCCACACCAGTCTTTTAAATGGCTGGGTATGAGAGTATCCATTGGTGGGTTAACACCTCTAGTTATTGCAGTACTCAATACACTGGCGTGAGAATTGCACAGTGACCCCAGGAGCCTCCTTCAGGTTTCTGTCATGCTCTTTGTATCTCATTCTTTTTACAGAGAAGTCAGAGACCGGGGGGAGGAGGGGGGACGAGGGCAGAGGATGGCTTTGGAGGCATGGTGCTCTCCTTTCACCGTGTGGGTTTGGGGGCTTGAGCTCGTCATCAGGCTTTACAGTAAGTGCTTTGACCCATCGACCCATCCCGCTGGCCCTCTCTTCTTATCTACTTTGACTCTGCCCTACCCCAGGAATTCTAGAGTAGAATTTTACCAGTACATCCTTGTATTAGTTCCTGTTCTGCTGCTGTGATAAAACATCATGACCAAGGTGACTTATAGAAGGAAGAGCTTATTGGGCTTAATAAGTTCTGGAGAGACAAGACTCCTTCATGGTGAGGAGGCATGCCAAGAGGAGAGAGCTGAGTGCTCACCTCCTCAGACGGACACGGGCAGAGAGAAACTGGGGGGGGGGGGGGAGCCTGTTTCGTGTCAAAGCCCATCCCCTTGGTTCCTCCAGCAAGGCCACATCTAACCTCGAAAACAGTTCCATCACCTAGGGCCAGTCCAAGTTTGTGGAGCCTGTGGGGGACATTCCTCATTCAGATTGCCATAATCTTTTATCTGTTTTTTGTTGTTTTTTTTTACTTTTTTAAAAATTTTTATTTATTTTTTATGTGTATGACTGTACTGTCTGCATGTAGGTTTGTGCACCCGTGTCGTGCAATGCTGTGGAGGTCAGAAGAGGGTGTCAGATTCCCCTGGAACTGGAGTTAAAGATGGTTCTCAACCACCATGTGGGTGCTGGGGATCGAACCCAAGTCCTCTCTGCAAGAGCAGTCGGCGTTCTTAACCACTAGGCCATCTCTCCAGCCCCTTATGTGTTTTTTTACATAAGAAAATTGTCTACTTTCTTTAGCCAAAGAGGCTACAAACTTGAGTAGTCTCCTTTTTTGCTTTCCAGGCTGCCAAAAATCAAATATTTATCTGAGAAATGGGTACTGTTAGTAGGGTTAGAGTTTCATGTTCAGCGTTTGTGGAATACCATCTTCCAGTTTACAGAACATACGATTTGGCCCATTTACAAGTGAGTCTCATAGTCTTGAGTGAAATACAGGAGAAACTAGAATCCCCAAGTGTTCTTTAATAGGCAAATGGTTGGTTAAAGTAAGTACATGTAACTGTTTGGTAGAGCACTGGGAGTCGTCAGAAGAATGATGCAGGTCACAGGTGCAGCCATGGAAGACATCTGTAACTAGTGGTCAAGTGCGGAAACAGCAAACACTCCCATGTTGCTGGAACAGCAGGCTTTCTATAAAGTGCTGCTTTGTTTTTTCAAGTAGAAAAGTCCCTCAGAGCATGGTGCTTATCTGGAAGGGTGGCTGTGTCAGAACTTGTACTTTGGTTTCACTTTCTAAAAATGTTTGTTTGTTTATGTATGTGTATGAGTGCCTTGGGTGCATGTATGTAAACACACCATGCATGCAGTGCTTGAGGAGACCAAGAGAGGGCATCTGATCCCTGGGTGGTTAAGGGTGCTTGTTAGTTATGGTGTGGGTGTGGGAACTGAACCCCAGTCCTCTGCAACAGGAGCCAGTGCTCTTAACTGCTGAGCCATCTCTCCAGCCCCCATTTTACGTATTTATTATAGTCTTTAGTTTATAACACTAAATGTGGATTATATTTTCCTATTTGTGTGTGTGTATATGTGGTGTCTGCATGTGCATTTGTGTTTGTGTTCGTGTGTCTATATAATATCTGCATGTACATTCATCTGTGAGCATCCCAGAGGCCAGAGAGCACATCAGATGTCCCAGTCTACCATTCTCTGCTTTATTTCCTTGAGACAGGGTCTCTCAACCTGAGCTAGGCTCTGTACCCTCAGGGCTGGGGCTACAGCCATGTGTGACCATGGCTGGCTTCTTAATGTGGCTTCTCGGGATTTGAACCTAAGTCCTCATGCTTCGTAGCAAGGACTCTTACCTACCAAGCCATATTTTGTCATTTAAAAAATAATAAATGAAGGCTGGGTATGCTAGTGCATGTCTTTAATCTCAGCCCTTGGAAGGCAGAGGCAGTCTGATCTCTGTGAGATCAAGGCCAGCCTGGTCAAATGGTGAGTTCCAGGTGAGTTGGGGCTACAGAGAGACCATGTCTCACATAACAAAAACAAATAAAAACGATAGCATTTCAAATGCTTTTATGGATAGTTAGGCAAATGGGCTTGTTAAGCCTAAATGAATTTGAGGAGACAGAAACAATGATAAATGAAACTTTGGACAATGTATAAAGAACATCAGGCTGCTGTTGAGGTAAAAGGAAGTAAATCTGATGAATCGCCCTTTTCTGTTTAGAACGTGGTCCCATGCTTGTGAACACCTTGGTGGACTATTACCTGGAAACCAACTCTCAGCCGGTATTGCACATCCTGACTACCTTGCAAGAGCCACATGATAAGGTAACATAATAGCAGAACATTTCCTGTGTTCTCTTAGCATCATGTCACAGCCTCTGTGAACAACCACTGCAGTCTGTCCATAGCTTGTTCTGTTGAGAGTCATAAGTACATACAAAATAATTGATGTAGGACCTGAGAAGTTTACAAAATAAAATCTATTTCAGAGGCTTGTTCTTTAAAGAAATCTTGTAATTTCAGTATCGTAGTTGAATGGCGATCATTTAAAGAACTATCTTTAAGCCCATGCTTTGAGTAAGCTTTAAAAAAGCACTCTTTTTAGTTTTTGGAGACAGGGTCTCCCTGTAGCCCCAGCTGTCCTGGAACTCACTCTGTAGACCAGTCTGGCATTGAACTCACAAAGATCCGCCTGCCTCTGCCTCCCAAGTGCTAGGATTAAAGGCGTGCGCCACTATGCCCACCCAGCTCCGAGTGCTTTTTGAACATATGCTGGGGGGAGTTTGTGTGGCAGCTCGTCCAGCTAGTGAGCAAGTGCAGCCCCAGCACTCACAGGGTCTGTGTTTTCATTTGTGATAACAAAGCATTGTTCCTGCAGCCCGAGTGAGCCTGGAGTGTGCATATGAGAGTGCCTTCTTGACGATGGCTTGCTTTTACAGCAGATACTGTTTATCTTTGGTACTCTGGGCCAGAGCACATATGCTGGGCTGTTACAACTGGGTGGGGGCTTGCAGTAGGACCCCTGACAGCTCAGCAGTCTGCTGTGTATTTTCAACCTTAAGTCACTGTAAGTAGAGACAGAAGCTGTTGACAGTGTCTGGTTCCTCTTTTCAACCTTGCATTCCAGTATCCTTTTTCATAGATTGCATCTGACTGTTCTATGTCAGACCATCGAAGCAATGCTTTGTTTGCTTATATGCTTTTGAAAATTTTGGGTAGGGCTTCATGTGCCTATGTTAGTAAAAACTTAAGAGGCTGGAGCTTGTCAATACTGTCTGTATTTGGGTTAATTTCATACATTTACAGGAAAATTTCCCTTGCTCTTTTGCATATTCAGCACCTCTTGGACAGAATTAACGACTATGTGGGCAAAGCTGCCACCCGCTTGTCCGTCCTCTCGCTGCTCGGACACGTCGTGAGGCTGCAGCCGTCCTGGAAGCACAAGCTCTCTCAAGCACCTCTTCTGCCTTCTTTGCTGAAATGTCTAAAGGTAGGATGTTTGGAAGGTTGAAAGAAGTGGCTCTATGATACCATTCTCAAGTGTTGAGAGTAATTCTCTCCTTCCACAGAGGCCAGAAGAGGGCTTCGGGTCCTCTGAAGTTACAGATCTGACCCTAACTTGAGTTAGAGCCAGTTGGCAGTCACCATATGGGTGCCAGGAACTGAATCAGGGTCCTCTGCAAGAGCAGCCAGTGCTCCTAATCTCTCTAAGCCTACCCACTCTGTACCCACTCTCTGCCTCATTCCTTCTTTTTTTTTTTTTTTGTCTTTTCTTAGACAAGGGCCTGGAACTCACAGAGATCTGCCTGCCTCTGTCACTTGAGTGCTAGGATTAAAGGGGTGCACTACCACCCCCCACCTGAATTACTAGCTTTGGTCCATACAGGGCTTGAACCCACAACTATGGCATTACCAGCACCATACTCTAACCAAGCGAACTAACCAGCCAGCTGTTTTGTTTTTTTTGGAGGCAGGATCTTGTCATATAGCCCTGGTTGATCGGAATTCACTGTGTAGCTCAGGCTGGCCTTGAACTTGTAGGAGTTCTCCTGTCTCAGTCTTCCAAGCATGTGAGCCACCATGTTCAGTTTGTAGTAGTCCTTCAGAAAGCAGTGTTTGAGCTAGAGACGTGGCTTGATGGTAGAGTTCTTGTCTAGTTCTTGTCTAGCATACAGAAGGCCCTGGGCTTGATTCCAGTGAAAAGAAAGACTGAGGGGCTGGAGAGATGGCCTAGCGGTTAAGAGCGCTGACCGCTCTTACAGAGGACCCGGGTTCGATCCCCAGCACCCACATGGCGGCCAAAAACCGTCTGAAACTCCAATTCCAGGAGAACTCCAGTTCCAGGGAATTCGAGACCCTCTTCTGACCTCCGCGGCATTGCACGACACGGGTGCACAAACCTGCGTGCAGACAGTACATTCATACACATACAGAAATAAATAAAATTAAATTAAAAAAATTAAAAAAAAAAAAAAAGACTGAACTACTTGTAGTGGTTTTGTTGTTGTTTTTTTAAATAATGTAACAGAAAGTAAATATCTTAGGATGTGGTCGAATGGTGAATATAGCACAGTCTTCTGCGTCCTGGGCTGTGTTCTGCGTAAATCCTCTGTCTTCATCCAGGTGCTATGAGGAGGGACTGGGTCCTGAGGCTTCAGGACTTGGGAGTCTCAAGCCAAGTTGAACTCAGCTCTCAGAAGAAGGGGCAAGAGGCTAGGAGCTCATTACCACAGTGGCACCTGGCTCGGCATTCCTGCTGAGTCTCTGTCAGTGCCGGTTTTCAAATTCTTAGGCCTGGGGAAGTGAGCACTAGAGGAACTTATAGACTGTGATATCAGGACTTAGCACCTCAGCACACCTGAGTCTGATGTCCTGCTTGCCTGTTCCTTCTGCAGATGGACACGGATGTCGTCGTCCTCACTACGGGGGTCTTGGTGTTGATCACCATGCTACCCATGATCCCGCAGTCAGGAAAGCAGCACCTTCTTGATTTCTTTGATATCTTTGGCCGTCTGTCGTCATGGTGTCTGAAGAAACCAGGTACACACCCCAGAGCCCCTGTCAAGCCCTGCAGATGACTGCTCCTTCCCTGCTAGACAGCAGTCATGTGCTGTGGCGAGCATGTATGTGATCTTACGGTGAAATGAGGCACTCCCTAGGTAGACGAGGTGTTGGTGAGCATCCACTTCCGGCACATTCAGGAGGCCTGGCTGGGAAGACACCTCCCTTATTCTGTTGTCTGAAAGGATTGTGAGAGAAACTGAGTACAGCTTCCTGATCCTCAGTAGTAAACGGAAACAGCTTCCACCTGTTGGTGCTGTTGTGACTAAGTTCACAGAGCATTTGTTGAGAGCCACAGCTTTACCTGACAGCCTGTTCATGGTCAACAGGAGGAGGAAGGAGATTCTAATGTGTCCTATTAGGAGTATCAGATGCACTGGGATCCCTATATCAGCCAGCAGCAGGGCTTTATCAAAGTGATTGAGATACTGTAAGCCTGTGAAATTCAGTATCTTTTGCTAACCCTAACCTGAAATATTCATATTGGAGGGAAGGAAAGTACACCATCTGTGGTGAGAGTGCTGTGCTTTCTGGACAGGAGCCAGCAAGTATAGGCCTGGGCTGCCAGTTAGTAGCATCCTCTTTGGAGAAAGGGACTGTCCACTCCACTCAGGACAGCTGGAGTTTCCACAGGGTCTTGGGAAGGCTCCATGATGGGCTCTCCTACTTAGGGCAATTTAAGCTGATTCTGCAAGGTTTAAATTTTCCCTCTTTTTTTTTTTTTTTTTTTTTTTTTTTTTGAGACAGGGGTCTCCTGTAGCCCCCAAGCTGGCCTGGAATTCACTCTCTGTAGACCCAGGCTGGCATTGAACTCACAAAGATCTCCTGCCTATGCCTTCCCAAGTGTAGGATTCTTTGTCCTGTATGCAGCCGAGTCCAATCACTGCTTTCCTTCCTCAGGCCACGTGACGGAAATCTACCTTGTCCATCTCCACGCCAGTGTTTATGCCCTCTTCCATCGCCTTTATGGGATGTACCCTTGCAACTTTGTCTCCTTCCTGCGTTCTTACTATGGTATGAAGGAAAATGTGGAGACCTTTGAAGAAGTGGTCAAGGTGAGCCAAGAAGACTGCCTGTTTGTGTGACCTTATGATCCTAGTGCTTCGTTCAGATAGGTTGCGTTGATAGCTTTGGTATTTTATGGCAGACAGGGAAATTTTTGAAGGAAGTCTTTAAGCTCCCCCACTGTAAACCTAGGCAGCCACCAAGCTCTCTGACTTTGTAGACAGAGCTGCCTTTCTGTGTATTATATGTACAGGGCATTGTAAAGCGTGTATTTTTGTGACTGGCTTCTCAATGAACAGTCTTCAAGGTCTATCCATATTGTAACACATATCAGTGCTTTATTCCTTTGTTTATTATTAAATTATGTTCCCTCATGTGGATGTGCCACAAAACTTCACATCTATAATTTGTCAACCCAAACTCTTCCAGCCAATGATGGAGCATGTGCGAATTCATCCGGAATTAGTGACTGGATCCAAAGACCATGAACTGGACCCGCGAAGGTACAGAAACCAAGCTAGTGATAGAATTCGTAACCGCTTAAGGGATTGAAAATGTGATCTCCAAATACCAGTGGGAATATAGACATTCCACTTACAGGATGGGCTGGGACTTCAAATGTTTCTAAAAGCGTCCTAACCCTCACAGAGAGCCAGTGACTCCTTGAGCAGAGCAGAGCAGAGCAGAGGAGACTGCGGCAAAGTGCCTGACCCCAGATGCCCAGGAAGGCTTGCTTTTTGGTGGTTTGAGTGGGTTGAATGGGTCAGGAGGTGAATTGGGGGCCTGAAAACAAGGAGACTGCAAAATGGCCAGATTTGGAGTAGGGAGCCTCCTTGGTCCCTCTTTCTACCACAGAGGGTGCCTGACCCCCTCTGTGGGCCTGCAGCCCTTCCCAGATGTCCTCTGAGGAGATCTGAATCTGCCTGGGAGTCTCTCAAGTCAGGGGCCAGCCTGGTGCTGGTGGAACTTCACCAGGACTGGAAGGAGGGAGTGAAGGAAGCTGAGTGGCTGTGCTGTGGGGAAGCTGAGTGCTGTGGGGAGCTCTGGTGCTTCCCTGCCCTTCCCTGCAGTCAGGGGTGCACTTCGCAGTGAGGGGATGGAACCCGTTCTGGGGAAACTAGGCCCCAGGTACTGACCTGGGAGTTTCCACTAAAAAGCCTGGCTTGTAGCCTCATCCCCTTACAGAGTGGCGCCTCTCTACCAGTCTGCTTCTGCTGTGCAGCGTCAGCTTAAAGCAATTTACAGTAATACACAAATGTGCGGCTAGCTTCCAGCTTGAAAGATAGATGTCCCTATATGTTGGCTCCACCTGGAGGGACTCTCCTTGCCGTCCACCTGGAGACTGCTGCCGTGCTCTTGGGCTGGTCCTCTCAGTTGTCTCTGTACTTTTGTCACAGACATTGTTTTCTTTGGAGCTAATTGGAAGCCAGGCCTAGCTGAGGAAGGACAGTGCCTTGCTGTTGGACGCAGGTTTTCGGAGGATGAGAGCAGGAGCCGTGTCAGCTTTGGTCTGACCGGGCTTCGCCTTTGAGAGTGCCTTTAGGGAAGTGATTGCACGAGGTTCCAGGTAAGGCCTGGGAAGCATGAGGTAGTCCCTGTCAGGCTCTGGTGAGGCTTCTCATGGGGCAGCATTCTAGATGTGCCGTGCTGGTTGCTTCCAGCTCTCAGGAATAGGTCTGTGCAGAATCCTGTGGGGCAAAACGGAGGTTGATCTGGGAGAGTGGGCACTTTACCAGTGCATAGTGGAGGCGACTATTCTGGGTTAGGTCATCTGATTCTGTCCCTTGGCTGGAAGGACAGTGGGGACAGCAGGAGCTTGGGGATGTCCTACAGTGTGTTTGTCTCTTGGTATGTCTGTTCTGAGCTGGACTGGTGCTTGTCTGAGATCCAGATGTCAGCCTATTCTTCTGACACTTTGCTTGCCATCTCTTCCAGGCAGCATCTCCCACTTCCTCTCTCTGTCTACTTCCTTGGTTCCCTTTGGGTTTGGGGGTTGGGGGTGCACACACACCTGTGTGTAGAGACCAGAGGCCAATGATGAGTGTCTTCCTCATCACTTCTCCACCTGTTTTTCAATATTTATTTATTCTTATCTTACGAGCGTTTTGCCTGGATGTATGTAGGTGTGCCCATGCCGCGCAATGCCCACAGAAGTCAGAAGAGAGCATTGGATCTCCTGGAACTGGAATTATGAGTGGTTGTTAGCTGCCATGTGGGTGCCAGGAATCCACCTTGAGTCCTCTGCAAGAGCAGCCAGTGCTCTTAACTGCTAAGCCATCTCTTGAGCTCTTCTACCCTATTTTTTTGAAGCAGGTCTTAAATTGAATCTGGACTTCACCTTTTGGGTAGACTGACTGGTCACCAAGACCTAGGGACCACCCGACTCTCCTCAACACTGGAGTTAGAGGTGCTTGCTGCTGCATCTGCTGGTTTTGGTAAATGTGGGCTCTGATTTTGGTAAGCTCTTTCTCTAGCATTTAGAGGAAGGATGCAGTAGTTTATCTGGGTGTAGAAGTTGGGTGGGAGCCAGTCTCCTTCAGGAGTTGGAGATAGAATATACTGCTACCTTGGTGATGGTTTTGCTGTTGAATTTTCCTCTGTGGGAGCTACAGATTGTCTCTGTTGGCATGGTACTCTGAAATTTCCTTGAGGCATTCCTTGGTTTGAGTCTGTTCTTATTGTTTAACCTAGAAATCTTTTCAAGTTCTGGACATTTCTTTAATATTTTGTGCTTGGCTTTTTTTCTTCTGGCTGCCCTCCCTTCCCTCCAGAACTCCTAGAGCTGACGTCAGAGCCTGACCTGCTCTGCCTTTCTGCCCCTGTTCTAGTTCCTGTAGGCTTCCTTGCCTTGACTTTGGCCTTTCCAATTTAGCTGTCATCTGCACTGCACAGTCTCTCAGAGCTCTCCAGTTCTCAAAAGGTTGTTCTTCTATAGTCACTTGTCATGTTTTATTTCATGAGTACAATGTCTTTGAGAATGTTGTGTTTTTGTTGTTGTTCTGTTTTCCTGGCATAGTCTTTTTTTAAGACTGGCATAGTTCTTTTTTAAGACTGAGGCTTTTTGGAAGGACTTGGTAATTTACCTGTATCTGCTCTTGAGGTAGAACTTTTTTTGTATATTTCATACAGAACATCTTAATCATCTTTATACCCCCTTCCCTATTGGCACCCCATAGAGCTGGGACTTTTTAATCAGAGCCTTTGTGTGTGTGTGTGTGTGTGTGTGTGTGTGTGTGTGTGTGAGAGAGAGAGAGAGAGAGAGAGAGAGAGAGAGATTCTGAGTGTCTAGGGAAGGTAGTGATACCAGTATTTTCTTCTCAAGGTGATCAGATTTTTAGAAAATTCCTGTACTGTCTGGGCTGGTTAGGATTTGGCTGCCCCAGGGAAGAGGCAGGTAAGGACGCTTGGTGGTTTTGGCATTTAGGCCTTGCCTGGGACGCACTCACGCCCCCACCTCTTCTGTCTAGGCTTTGTTCTGGCCTGGCTTTCCTTTCCTTGAGAGATTGCCCCTTCCAGAGAACAGCTCAGATTCCAGAGGAGAACCGAGATGTCATGTGGAAGTGTAGAGCTGGAAGGGACCTCGGACCCTTGGAGCCTCTCCAACCGTTCCCCCTGCTGCCCCAGGTCAGACGTCTTCAGCCTCTTGCCGCTCACCTCTGCTTTCAGAGGTTCTGGATGCTGGGAGCTTTTCGGTCTCCAGAATTGTGCAGTGTCAGCCCCGGGCAGTCTGGGCTTTGCTTCCTCAGAATGGGTGATGTGTCAGTTAGCTCTGACATGCTGTGCTCCAGGTTCAGACGTTCGTGGTGCTTTCCTTTTCTCTGTGATTCCTAGTCAAAAGCATTTTTATCATAGATGGTGGGGCTTCAGGAAAACGTGCAGTTGGGTATAACTGTTCAGTCAGCAGTATTAGCTTAAGGGCCTCTCGGTCAGCATATAACACCTTGGAGGCTGGGGTTCAGTGGACCATCTGGTCTTGGAAGGAAGCTCTTACATGAAAGACAGATGGCATATGGAGGAGAAAAGGTGCTCGCAAGAGACACTGACAGCAGAGAGCAGAGACGGTGCCTGCACAAAGCATGTGAGGGACAAAGATGACACCATAAAGGACCATTCTGAGAAACTAGACATTTAAAGGAAAATCAAGAAACATTTCTGCCAAGTAATTGGAAGGTAAAGTTGAGACTATCTCAGAAAGCTGAAGCACAGAGAGGGGTACTGTGAGAAACTTAAAATGTGCACTAGGAAACCCAAGCAGCCAAGAAAGAAGTTTAAAAAGAGAAGAGAGCACTCTGGTGGAAGAAGAGTGATCGGATAGATGATAGTGCAAAACATGTCCTGGAGCTGAAGGACATGAGCTTCCAAGTAGAGGATTTGTCTAGTGCACGCTCAGCGGTCTGTGTGAAAGATGCTACCAAGTCTCAACTTGGCGAGATTTCAAAACACCAGAGAAAGGGGTACTGGAGAGATGGCCCAGCAGTTAAGAGCACTGGTTGCTGTTGCAGAGGACCCAGGTTTGATTACTCACATGGTGGCTAATAATCGTCTGTGACTCCAGTTCCAGATGATCTGATACCCTCTTTGACCTCCATGGGCATTGTATGATATAGATGCACTTACACACATGAAGGCAATATACTCATACACATTAATTAAAAATAATAAATAAGGGGCTGGAGAGAGGGCTTAGCAGTTAAGAGCACTGGCTGCTCTTGCAGAGGACCGCGGTTCAATTCCCAGCACTCACTTGGTGGCTATCAATTGTCAATAACTCCAGTTCCAGGAGATCCAATGCCCTCTCCTGACTTCTGACTTCTGACTTCTGTGGGGACTGCACAATATGGGTGCACTTACATAGATACACATAAAATAAAGTATTAAAAAAATACCAGAGGAATAAATGCTTCAGAGAATGGGAAAACAGAAACAGACACTTTAATAGTGAGCAGAAGTGAGAGTGGGGTTAGCTGCTTAGACTCTTCATAAGTGAGAGAAAAGAGTTTTTGGTTAGAACCAAATTGCCTGTGAAGTGTGAAATTTTGAGATAAGTACTCAGGTTTACCTCTACTATGTCCTTTTCAGCTGGCCACAGGAGACTGTTTTACCAAAACCAAGGTAAAATGAAGGCGAAAAGCAGTCAAGGAAGGTTGGGACTTGACACAGCCTCCTGATCAAGGGAGGCGTCAGGTGACAGGATTGATACAGCTCCAGAGGGGAGCTGAGTTGGGCGGAGAGGATGTAGTCTGGAGATGCTGTCTTTCATGATGAGGACGTTGTATTAGGGGTCGTTCTGAGCCACTAGGTTAGGTCAAGAACTTCATAGAGAGCTTGGGAAATGAGAAGATGTTGAAACTCCATGCTCCAAGTGAGAAAAGACATGTTGCCAGTTGTCTCCTCAGGTCTGTTGTGATACTTACATGGTCTTGATAATTGTGTTAAACCGGTTTTGTAAAAAAGAATGAAAACAAGCTCTATGGAGAAGGGAGAAAGGATGGATGGCAGTGACCTCAGTCCTCATCAGAAGTGAATGAGCAGGAGGAGTTCATTCCTGAGAGGTGACAGGCAGGAAAGAGTTCAGCTAGAACTGGAAGCAATAGCCAGAGCAGCTGCCAGAGAGGGTTGGAGATGCCCTTCATTCCAGCCTGACTTTCTGTTTCTGAGACAGGGTCTCTCTTTATAGTCGAGGTGGGCCCTGACCTTTCAGTCTTGCTACCCCTGCCTCACCAGTATTGGGATTACAAGTGTGCCCTGCCGGGCTGGAGAGATGGCCTAGCGGTTGGGAGTGCCGGCTGCTCTTGCAGAGGACCCGGGTTCAATCCCCAGCACCCACATGGAGGCTGAGAACCGTCTGTAACTCCAATTCCAGGAGAACTCCAGTTCCAGGGGAATCCGACACCCTCTTCTGCACGGGTGCACAGACCTGCATGCAGACAGTACATTCATATAAATAAATAAATAAATAAATAAATAAATAAATAAATAAATAAATAAATATTGCACGACACAGGTGCACAGAACTGCATGCAGACAGTACATTCATACAAATAAACAAATAAATAAAATAAAAAAAACTAAAAAAACAAGTGTGCCCTGCCATATCTGGCTACAGTGAGTTTGAGCTTCTGTATTTCAGTGACTCTGAAACGCACATTTTATGTGCTTTTAGAGAGGAAACATACCAGGTAAACACGTAGTTGTTAAGACAATAGTTTGCAACTTCAGAGATATTAAAATGTGGTTTATTTAAGAATCGAGGAAAGCCGGGCGTGGTGGCACACGCCTTTAATCCTAGCACTCGGGAGGCAGAGGCAGGCGGATCTTTGTGAGTTCAAGGCCAGCCTGGTCTACAGAGTGAGTTCCAGGACAGCTGGGGCTACAGGGAGACCCTGTCTCGAAAAGACCAAAAAAAAAAGAATCTAGCAAATAGAGTTCCTGTGTTACTTGGATTAAAATAGAACATTGAGGGCTGGAAGACGCTCAGCAGGCACCCAAGTTGACTTCCCAACACCATTGTGGCAACTTACAGCCATCTGTAATTCCAGTTCCGGGGGCTCGGAGGCACTCTTGTGGTTTCCTTGAGTATCATGCATGTAGAAGGTACGCATAAATCCAGGCAAAACACTCGCACACATAAGAATAAAGAAATCTTTTTTAAAAATTAGGGCTGGCAGTATGGCTCAGTGGGTAAAAATGCTTTCTGCCAAGCCTGACCTGAGTTCAGTCCCTAGAACTCACATGGTGGAAGAGAGAACTGACTCCTGCGAGTTGTGCTTTGACCTCCACAGCTATGAGGTAGTTGAGTACACACATGTGCCCCCACTTGCTCACACACACACACCCTCCGCCCTCCACACATACCGTAAATAATTGTAGAAAAGTGAAACATTTAGGCTGGGCGTGGTGGCGCACACCTTTAATCCTAGCACTTGGGAGGCAGAGGCAGGTGGATCTTTGTGAGTTCAAGGCCAGCCTGGTGTACAGAGTGATGAGTTCCAGGACAGCTGGGGCTACAGGGAGACCCTGTCTCGAAAAAGACCAAAAAAGAAAAAGAAAAGTGAAACATTTAACAGGATGCTTTTTTGGCATGTGTGGTATTGTAAGTCCAGCCCCTAGCACTACAAAATAAAACATCCAAATGTATCCTCTTTTTTTACATTTTTGTATTAAAAATTTTTTTTATGTGTATGAGTGTCTTGTTTACATGTATGTATATGCTCCTTGTGCATGCAGTTCCTGTAGAGGTCCAAAGAAAACCATTGGATTCCCTGGAGTTGGAGTTATGGACAGTTGCTAGCAGCCGTGTGATGCTGGGAATCAAATCCGGATCTTCTGCAAGAAGAGCCAGTGCTCTTAACTATTGAGCCATCTCTCCAGCCTTTACATTTCTGTATTTATTTTGTGTGTAGGGGAGGGAGCTGTTGTGGGTGTGGAGGCCAGAGGACACCCTTTTGGGAGTCAGATCTCTGCTAACACCTGGTTTTTAGGTAGGGTCTCTTATTTCTGTCCCTGTGCAGTGTGCTGGCCCATGAGCTTCAGCCAGTTCTCCTTTCTCTGCCTCCCACCTCACAGTAGGGCTGCTGGGATTACAGATGTGTGGATGCTTGCCACTGCATCGGACTTCTTCATGGAGTTCCAGGAACAGAACTCGGGTTGTCAGGTCTGCCCATGTGGCAAGTACTCTTAACTGCTAAATCATCTCCCTGGCTCCTCTGTCTCTTTTTTTTTTTTTTTTTTTTTTTTTTTTTTTTTTTTTTTTTTTTTTTTTTTTTTTTTTTTTTTTTTTTTTTTTTAATGTTACTATTCAGTGCTATCAGATCTGTTTGCACAAGTGTATCTAAGTAGTTTTAGAATTTTTTTTCTCATTTGGTATTTCTAGGGCCATTGAGATGGTTCAGTGGGTTAAGGTAGCCTTCTGCCAAGCCTGACAACCTCAGTTCAGTCCCCAGCACCCACATGGTGAAGGAGAGAGCTGACTTCTGAAAATTGTCCTCTGACTTCCATACAAGTACTGGGGCACACCATCCCCCTAAATTAAAATGGCAAAAAAATTAATCAAGAGATTATATTCTAGCCAGTTGTATGGTACATGCCTGTATTACCAGCACTTGGGAGTCAGAGGTAGGAGGATTATCACAAGTTCAAAGCCACCGTAAGGTACACAGTGAGATATTTTCTCAAGAAAACATACAACAGAGGCTGGAGAGATGGCTCAGCAGTGGTTAAGAGCACTGGCTGTTCTTGCACAGGACCTGGGTTCACTTCCCACATAGTAGCTAACAACAGTTCCGAGATCTAACACCTTCTCCTGACCTCCACAGGCATCAAACACACATGGTGCACTTACATATATGCAGGCAAAACACACATAGAATGAAAATAAAGATTCAAGTATGAAAGTACCAAAGAACGTCTAAAAAAATTACAACAAAAACTTTAAACCAACAAAAAAGATACCCTGAATCATTTAGTGCTTGAAAGCATATTTGAAATAAACATTATTAAGATATGTGGTTTACATACAATAAATGTTATTAAGGTATGTGGTTTATACACAATAAAATTGATTACCTTTCCCCAATAGTTGTGATCATAGCAAAGCTTTTTGTGGCCGTAAGAAGTTCCTTTACACTCTGCCCCTGGCAGCCACAGACCTGTTGAAAGCCTTTGCTCGCTGGCATGCCTGCTGACATCTCTGCAGTGGAATTCTGCCTCTGCTGGCTATTTCCTGTTTTTTTTTTTTCTGTCATGGTGTGCTCAGCATAATTATGCACTTGTTTCTGTAGGATACATTTGGAGAGGGAAGGCCATTCTCACGTGCTGGGAGCTGAGTGATTCTTTGCACGCTCCATGCTTCGTAGTCTGAATTCTTCACACTATCTCTAGTCTAGTCCAGGGATGGGTTAGAAGAATCCCAAGGCTTTGGGAGGAAAGCTCAAGCCAGCCCCAGCTGCCTGGCTCTTTCCAGCCACTCCTGTTCTTTGGTCCCCTTTGTTCTAGAGCCTCTGTCTCCCAGGAGCCACCTGATGAGTTTCTCACTCCGAGGTTATGCCTTGTCTTTGTTGGTGAAATTTTTCTTTCAGATTAGTTTGTGTTGACTGGATGTGACTATTTTAGCCAGGGGAGGTGTAGGTTTGAGAACTGGATGGCTGGTTTTTATACTAGTGCTGGTCTCCACTTGGACTGCCACGGTTCTGCCTCATTCTTACTAAGGGCAGTCCTGTGGCTGGCAGTGAACTGGCCTCTTGGGTATTGAACAGACGTGGTTGGACGGTTTGCCTTTTGCTTTTCTTGACTTGCATTACCTTTTCCAGGTGGAAGACATTAGAGACTCATGATGTTGTAATAGAGTGTGCCAAAGTCTCTCTGGACCCTACAGAAGCCTCGTGTGAAGATGGCTATTCTGTGTCTCACCAGCTCTCCGCCTGCTTCCCCCACCGCCCAGCCGATGTCACCGCCAGCCCTTATGTTGACACACAGAATAGCTATGGTAAAAAGTGACTTTGGTACTTGCCTGTTTTACAGTTTTGTCTCTGGAAAATGTTTGTGGTCGACTTCGTTGAATGCTTCTTCTGTGGAGTTAGACTCCTTTTACTTCTTGTTTACTTTCCCTGAAATACTTGAATTTGAGCTTGTCTCCATTTTATTTGAATTGGTTTTTCCTTGAGGCTTAATTGTCCTTGTTCTCTTGTGTAAGAGTATACCCCCTAGTGGGAACACAGCTAGGTCCTCAGCATGTACACAGTAGGGCAAGAACCTGCTGGCCTAGTCACAAAGGAATCTCTCAACTTCCTGACTTCCGGTGAGGCTAGCTGGGCTGGAGCTCTGACACGGTTTAAATGGATCTGGACTCACAGCTGATTATAGCTGCCATTACATTGTGCTGAGGCTGAACTGGACAGATGTCAGACTTGCCTGGACTTTAGCTTCCAAAGAACAGTTAAGGAAACTCTTGTATGTCAGCTACCTCAGATTTTTTATTTTATTTTATTTTATTTACTTTTTATGTGTATGAATGTAGTGTCTGCATGTAGGTCTGTGCACCCGTGTCGTGCAGTGCCACAGAGGTCAGAAGAGGGCGTCAGATTCCCCTGGAACTGGAGTTAAAGACGGTTCTCAGCCACCATTTGGGTGCTGGGGATCGAACCCAGGTCCTCTGCAAGAGCAGTCGGCACTCTTAACCTCTAGGCCATCTCTCCAGCCCCTGCCTCAGATTTTTTAAATAGAGAATTCAGTATTAGCAGATGCTCTAGAGGACTGGCGCTTTTTATCACGGTAGTCCCAGACCCCACACTCACTCCATCTTCTTCCCTTTCGTTTCAGGAAGCGTTACTTCCACCCCTTACTCCACCTCTCGGCTCATGTTGTTCAGCTCGCCCGGGCAGCTACCTCAGAATCTGAGTTCCCCATCGACACGGCTGTTACCTGAGCCGCTGCAAGTATGGTGCCACACAGTGTCTGTTGCCACTCTGCTTCCTGGTGGAGCTGACAGTGGGTCAGGATTTAGTGTATAGTGGAGAGATTTCGTACTATGTGTTTCAGGAGGGCCCCTCAAGGACCCTGAGCAGAAGCATGGAGAGCCAATAGAAGCATGGAGAGCCTCTGTTGCAACCTGGACATTGTGGGGGCCGCAGATTTAAACTGCAGCTGTTTTGATAAAGCTTTCACAGGATGCTTCTTTCAGTTGAAAAGGCTAAATTTAAACAGAACATTGCTTAGAGACCTCGTGGCGGGCAGTGCCTATTTGCCAACGCTGATGTCCTTTCCTCACTTCTTAGGCTACTCTTTGGAGCCCATCCATGGTCTGTGGCATGGCCACTCCTCCGACATCTCCCGGAAATGTCCCACCTGACTTGTCACACCCATACAGTAAAGTCTTTGGTACCACTGGTATGTAGGTCTTAGTTGGACTGGAATTTGATGGTTGGTTTGGGCCTGCGTTTTGTGACAGAAGGAACTGTCTTTTCCATCTCATAGTGAAGTGACTTTGGGAGCAATTAGGCAATAATAAACTTGATTTTTAAACTTACTGTAAATTTCTGGGTTTTCAGAATGGGTAAAGTGAAGAGACAGGCAGACACGGAAACTGATGTGGAGCCAGTAGTGATGCTCAGGAGAATGTGGTAGTCTTTCTAGTAGTTCTGTTTTGTCTTTGTCTCCGAACAGGTGGAAAAGGAACTCCTCTGGGAACCCCAGCAACTTCTCCTCCTCCAGCCCCACTCTGCCATCCAGAAGACTGTCTGCACAGTCCAGGTCCCCAGGCCACAGCCACGCCCCTTAGGAAGGTATGTGCCAGCCCAGTGACTCTACTTCCTGTCTCACTTTATGAAGCCTAATTAATACCAGATTTAGACCCCAAATGTGATTCAAAGTAGACATCACTTCTCAAGGTGTGACCTGATGACCCTGGGATCCCTTTCAGATTCAGTAGGCCAGACTGACCTCACTCAGTGCTGGCTGCTGTGTCCTTCTCACAGCATTGGCTTCACATTCACAGTGGAGACTGTGCTGGGTAGGGTGTTGGCCCCACAACACAGATCAAGGAGGCAGATCCGGACACTCAGAAGTTTAGAATAGAAAGTGGGGGGCAGTAGAGATGGTTAAGTATTACTTTTTTTTTTTTTTTGGTCTCTTTGAGACAGGGTCTACCTGTAGCCCCAGCTGTCCTAGAATTTGCTTTCTATACCAGGCTGGCCTTGACCTCACAAAGATCCACTTGCCTCTGCCTCCTGAGTGCTGGAATTAAAGACGTGTGCCACTGTGCTCAGTTTGAAATTATTCATTGTTATTAAAGCTGGACCCTTGAGGATATGTGTATACCTATATGAAATACAGCAGCCAGGCAAAGAGTCTGCATCTCATCCCAGCACTCCAGTGGCTGAAACAGGAGGATGTTGACTTTTAGGCTATCCTAGGTTATATAGCAAGGCCCTGTCTTAAAACAGCAAATAAGCTGGGCGTGGTGGCACACACCCTTAATCCCAGCACTTAGGAGGCAGAGGCAGGTGGATTTCTGTAAGTTCAAGGCTAGCCTGGTCTACATAGTGAGTTCCAAGCCAGCCGGAACTAAAGAGAGACCCTGTCTCAAAAAGAGCCACCCCCCAAAAAAACCCATAGCAAATAAATTAACAAAATAAGAAATATACTCAAAGCATTTACTGCACACCAAAGGGATGAGGGTCATCTACTGGGCCTTGTAGTTACTTGAGCTGGAACTTTTGTCTATGGAGCACAATTCATATTCAGACCTGGATATTAAGCAGGAAATAATATTTTCCTTTTTAATTTTTTATACAAAATAATGGCTTTGATTTTGACGTTTTCATGCTCCGCTATCATTGTGCTGTGCTCTCCACTCATGCCAGGCAGCTGCTTTTTTCTTTTATTTAATTTTATGTGCATGAATGTAAATAAACCCAAGTGTACAGTGCCCATGGATGCCAGAAGAGGGTGTTGGGGGCTGGAGAGATGGCCTAGTGGTTAAGAGTGCCGACCGCTCTTACAGAGGACCTGGGTTCGATCCCCAGCACCCACATGGCAGCTGAGAACTGTCTGAAACTCCAATTCCAGGAGAACTCCAGTTCCAGGGGAATCCGACACCCTCTTCTGACCTCCGCGGCATTGCACGACATGGGTGCACAGACCTGCATGCAGACAGTACATTCATACACATACAGAAATAAATTAAAAAAAAAGGGTGTTGGATCTCCTGGAAATGCAGTTACTGACAGGTTTTAGTCACCATGTGGGTGTCTGGAACCAAACCTGGGACCTCTAGAAGTACAGAGCATCCAGTGCTCTTAACCACTGAGACCAAGCTATCTCTAGCGTCCTGCGTCCCCACCTCCCACCTTTTCTTTTTCTTTTTTTTTCTTTTCTTTTTTTTTTTTTGAGACAAGGTTCTTGTGTGGCCCAGGCTGGCCTGGAACTCAGAGATCCACCTGCCTCTGCTGGAATTAAAAACATGTGCCATCATGCTCTGCAGCAAGCAGTTTCTCTGCATGGTAAAGAGCTGACAGTACTGATAGTGAGTATGTGCACTTCAGCTTTCAGGTGGAACAGGATGCTGAAAAGCTTGTGCCTGCCACCATTAGCTGAGTGGCTTCCCCAAGACTTTATGGTAAGATTGAAAAGTCTTGAGAAATGTAATAATTTTGGTATTTTTTTATTATGAAATGAAGTGCTTGAAAATTCAGAAAAAACTGTTGAACCAGTATTTTCTAAGTGTCTACTATATGAGCTATCCAATCATATGCAGTTAGAAAGTGCATTCAGGATACAAGACAAACAGTAGACTCAGAGCCGCGTGCTGATCTGGACGGGCATCTTGGGGGTTGGCATGGGGCCGTGCCATCACCAGGACCTGGTTTCATCACTGCAAAGAGCACACCTGTGAGCCCAGCCCTGTTAGAGGTGAAGAAGAGAGGATCAGTGGGGTTTATTGCTGCCAGAGCTCTAGGTTCAGTGAGGGACCCCTGTCTCAAAGGAATAAGGTGGAGGGTGACAGAGCAGGACACCCCACATCGCCCGCTGGCCCCCACAAGTGCCCTCTTGAATGTGTGTGCAAGCACACACCAACACACAGTCATGTTCTTGGTGCATTTACCGTTTTTAAAAAATGTATTTTTCATAAAAATTATACATTAGCACACCATAAATTTGTTTAAGATAATAGGTTTTCTTTAATTTCTGTCTAAACAGTTTCTTGGGATTCTTTGTAATCTTTTTTTGCATTTTCAGATAATTCTTTGTATATTTTTATTGAATATTTTTGGATTTCATACAATACCTCTTTTATTTTTATATATTATTTATTTATTATTTATTTATTTATTTATTTATTTATTTATTTGAATGTACAGTCTGCATGTAGGTTAGTGCACCCATGTCGTGTAATGCCTCAGAGGTCAGAAGAGGGTGTCGGATTCCCCTGGAACTGGAGTTCTCCTGGAATTGGAGTTACAGACGGTTCTCAACCGCCATGTCGATGCTGGGATTCAAACCCGGGTCCTCCGCAAGAGCGGTCGGTGCTCTTAACCGCGAGGCCATCTCTCCAGCCCCTCATACAATACTTCTTAATCATATTTAGACTGCCTCCCTATCTTTGTAGTCTTAAGACTATAAAGGGCCTCGCATGGTGGTGCATGCCTTGAACCTTAGCATTCTAGAGGCGGAGGCAGGCAGATCTCTGAGAGCGATGTCAGCCTGTTCTCCATAGTGAGTTCTAGGCCAGCTGGGTTTCCCAGCAGGGAAACTATGTCTCAGACAGACAAGACCATAACGGGATCCAGAAATGAAGCAGTTTCTCTGGACCAACTTTAAACTCCTTTGTTCTGCGCTACAGAACGGGAAGACTCTGTTCAGCAGTTTTCACTGTGTGATACAGAAGGTGTTTACCTTTTCAGGAAGAAAAAACAGAGCACACAAGGCCGTGCCTTCACAGACAGCCCCACCTTCCGAACGACAGAGGGTTAGGTAAGCTCCATGGTGGACCCTGCTTGTCCCTCAGAATGGGACTGTGCAGGCTGGACAGCAGGGTCAGATGGGGACAAGGATGTTCTGGGGTGCCCTGGAACACTGATGCCTAGGTAAGAAGCAAGTGGTACATTCTAAAAACCAACATGGTGGAAGCTTTGAAGCTCCTGCCTAGAAGTACCTGCTTTGAGCAGGCCAAACTTCATGATTTTTATCTGTTCTTAGATTAAGGCCTGAGCGTTTTCTTTTCTGCATGATTGTTGTTGGTGTCTTTGAGTACATGATGCAGAGGGTCTCAGCCTTTTGTAGCAGCCCAGGAGAGTGGCCTCTGCTCGTTGGGAGAAACAAATAGACATGTTAGGTACAGCACAGGCAGCTTTGCACTTGCCTTTGACTGTGAGTTGTCTCTGTTTCTCTTCAGAGGAGCCATCTGGAAGCAAAGGTTCCGTTACTCTAAGTAATCTCCCAGATTTTCTAGGTGGTCTGGCCTCTGAGGAAGACAGTCTTGAGAAGGATAAGGAAGAAGGTAACGTATATGGGTTGCTGTGAGGTGATAAAATTGTCCCTTGTTCTGTCCCAGAACTGGGATCTCCAGTTGGCACTCGCAGGGTTGCTTGGTTTTTCTTTGGTTGAAATGTTGGGTGTTTGTTTCTAGGCTTTGTGCTAGCAAGGGTGGCCCCTCAGTCCTCTGTGTGTGGCACTGGTAGTTGGCAGCATGCAAACTCAAGCCAGTTTGCCTGCTTGGATGCTTACCGGGGCATTCTTGTTCCTTACCCTCCTTTCAGCTGCAATATCTAAAGAGCTTTGCGAGATCACAACTGCAGAGGCGGATCCCGCAGCTCCTCGAGGTGGCTTTGACTCTCCCTTCTACCGAGACAGTCTCCTGGGTTCTCAGCGGAAGACTCACTCGGCAGCCTCGGGGACTCAGGGCTCCAGTGTGAACCCTGAATCTCTGCACTCCTCCCTGGACAAGCGTGGGCCTGACACACCAAAGCAAGCCTTTACTCCCATAGACCCACCCTCTGGCAGTGCCGCCGCCAGCCTCGCTGGGCACAGGGACCGCCAAACTGCTCTAGAGACCGGTATCCTCACTCCCAGCCCTTGCAGAATTCCACCTCAAAGAGGAGTGAGCTTTGGAAGTGGGCAGCCTCCCCCATACGATCATCTCTTTGAGGTGGCCTTGCCAAAGACTGCCTGTCACTTTGTCAGCAAGAAAACCCAAGAGCTGTTGAAGAAAGTGCCAGGAAACCCTGAGGAAGACTATGTGCCCTCTACCTCCCCAATGGAAGTCCTGGATAGACTGATAGAGCAGGGAGCAGATGCACACAGCAAGGAGCTGAGCAAGTAAGCCCGGGACCCTTGTGCTTAACTGGCCCAGGTTATTAGATGCACAGGACAATCACGGGTGAGGCACCACTCACCCCTCCTGTCTCCTGTGTGCTGTCAGACATCCTTCCAGTCTGTGGCCTTTCCATGTCCAGAGTGTGGGCATATGTATGTACGTGGATGATCTGTGAGATGGTGTCCATTTTGACATGTGTGCAGTACAGGTCATTTTGTGGCACTGTTCTGTGAGGACATCCAAGTGAGTGTACATTTGTTCTCTGAGAACTGGACATTAAAAGTGAGGTTATTAACTCCTCAAAGAATAAAGCAGTATAGGTTTCAGAATTTCTCTCTAATTTATAGGCTTTTATTTCTCTTTATTTTGGTAGCCTAGTTCGCTAGGTTGGGGGGGGTCCAGCTACCGCCATTTTTGTACAGGTTCAGGTGGGTAGGGGCGCCCCATGAGGGCTCCTAGAGAGCCGAGGCCTTTTCAGCCCTCCTTTTATTACCCTGGTTAAAGGACTTCAGGGATGAGAGAAGGGAACCGCCTGGCAGAGTTTGGTTTAATCTACTACCACTGGTTCTTGGGTTCATTGGGGGTGGGGGTGGGGAGATGTCTCACTATGTGGCCCAGGCTGATGTGTGGTCTTCCTACTCTAGCCTTCAGGTGTTGGGTTATGAGAATAGACTGCCACACCCAGCTAGTGCTTCTCTTCTATATAATACCAATATCTGAAGGTGGGATTTGATGAGCATTGTGATGTTTACAACTTTTTTCAAATAAAACTTGGTAGTAATAGGCTCAGATAAATGGCCTGCCTTGACCTTCGCAGGTGACAATCGCCCTCTAAGAAGAGCCACTCCCTGTGCTGCACAGAGGGAGGGTTGGAGTGGAGATCATGTCTTCCCACAGAGGATCTTTGGAGAGCTCATCCTGTGGCATAGGTCACTGAACAAGGGAGGAGTGTTGGGACTTCTCTTTTGGAGACTTGGTTGGAGGAGAAGGGGCGCTTGCCTGTTCATCTACTAAGGTTCCTTCCAGCTCCACGTAGACTGGAAGTTTCAAATTTTCTTAAGCTGCAGCAGATTCGGCCACAAGAATGCTATCTAACCTTGTTGCAGCTAAACCTGCAGATTTGCTGGCTGGGAATGTGGTTAGTTGGCAGGGTGCTTGCCTAGCACTCAAGAAGCCTTTGACTGTAGTCCAAACACTCCATAAAATGGAGTACGACAGTCCATCTCTGCAGTCTAGCACTTGGGAAATGGCCAGGGTCGTCATTGGGTACATGGAAAGTTAAGAGCCAGCCTGAGCTACATGGGACCTGTCTCAAAAAACAAAAAAAAAAAAAAAATCTGATTCATGTATTGTAGGTCAGGTTGGTAACGTCATCATTCTAAACATTTCCTCCTAGGTTGTCCTTGCCCAGCAAGTCTGTTGACTGGACCCACTTTGGAGGTAACATTGTTACTTGAACTGCTCTTGTCCCCTCTATCCTTAAGGACCCATCTCCCTGTGGTTCCCACTCAGCCAGCTTGTCCACTTGGCAGGAGGATCCCAGAGCCAACATTTCCTGGTTTTGAGAAAAGTGGCAAGCACTGTGACCTTGGGAGAGAAATAAAACGGGATGCCAGGCTCCCTAGAGAGGGCCAAGTGATGTGATGTGTGAGTCTCCCCAGGGCCCTCACAGTGGTGAAGGAGCAGTGTAGAGAGAAAGGGAGACGGCCCTGTGGCCAGCCATCCTGCCTCTCCAGGAGCCGTCTTCTGGTATGATTTGGATGGCTTTAAAAAGGAGATGAGTGAAAATTTCTTGTAGCTCTTTCTGCTGTCAGTGGCTGTGCTGGGAATTAGGTGGTTACAGAATGATTTAGTTTTGTATGTGTGTATATGTGTGCACATATGTATGCATGTGCACATGTGTGTGGAGAGAGCAGAGGACAGCCTCAGGTGCCACCCACCTTTTTCAGAGACAGGATCTCTCACTGACCTGGAACTTGCTAGTTCTGTGAGGCTGGCTGAGCAGCAAGCCCCAGGGTCTGCCTGCTTTTGCTTCCTCAGGGCTGTGGTCACAGGCAGGCACATCGTGCCCAGCTTTCTGTGAGTTCTGGACTTCGAACTCAGGTCCTCATGCTTGCACAGCAAGCAATTTATGGACTGAGGCATCACCCAGACCTCAAGAATTGTTTTTTCAGTTAAGGCCTATGAGAGGGCCTTTATGGAACTGCCACCTTCCCTCTGCTTTAAAAATCAGGCTCTCCCCCCTCAGATGAGATCCGCACCCTCCGAGACCAGTTGCTTTTACTGCACAACCAGTTGCTCTATGAACGTTTCAAGCGACAGCAGCATGCTCTCCGGAACAGGCGGCTCCTGCGCAAGGTGATCCGAGCAGCGGCTCTGGAAGAACACAATGCTGCCATGGTGAGCAGCAGGGGGCTGTGGGCCTCGTTCTGCTCTGCTCTCTGCTCTCTCTGCTCTCTCTGCTCTCTCTGCTCTCTCTGCTCTCTCTGCTCTGCTCTCTGCTCTCTCTGCTCTCTCTGCTCGCTGCTCTCTCTGCTCTCTGCTCTCTCTGCTCTCTCTGCTCTCTGCTCTCTGCTCTCTCTGCTCTCTGCTCTCTCTGCTCTCTGCTCTCTCTGCTCTCTGCTCTCTGCTCTCTCTGCTCTCTCTGCTCTCTGCTCTCTGTTCTCTCTGCTCTCTGCTCTCTCTGCTCTCTGCTCTCTGTTCTCTCTGCTCTCTGCTCTCTCTGCTCTCTCTGCTCTCTGCTCTCTGCTCTCTCTGCTCTCTGCTCTCTCTGCTCTCTCTNAACATAAATAAAAAATAAATAACTCTAAATTAAATATGCACGACACAGGTGCACAGAACTGCATGCAGACAGTTACATTCATACAAATAAATAACAAACAAATTAATTAATTAAAAAAAAATCAAAAAAACAAGTTGCCCTGCACGACATGGGTGCACGACCTGCATGCAGACCAGTACCTTCATACAATAATAATAAACAGACTTAAATAAAAGACAAAAAAACTAAAAAAACAAAGTGTGCCCTGCCAACTGGCTTACTAGTGGTTTGAGTTCTGTATTTAGTGACTCTGAAACGCACATTTTATCGGCTTTTCAGAGAAAACATACCAGGTAAACACGTAGTTGTTAAGACAAATAGTTTTGCAATCTTCAGAGATATTAAAATGTGGTTTATTTAAGAATCGAGGAAAGCCGGGCGTGGTCGGCACAAAACTAATAGCATCGGGAGGCAGAGGCAGGCGGTCTTTGTGAGTTCAAGGGCCAGCCTGGTCTCTACAGAGTGGAGTTAGGACCGCTGGGGGCTTACAGGGAGGACCCTGTCTCAAAGACCAAAAAAAAAGAATCTGCAAATAGAGTTCCTGTGTTACTTGGATTAAAATTAGATACATGAGGGCTGGAAGCGCTCAGCAGGCACCCAAGTGCTCACTTCCCAACACCATTGTGGCAACTTACAGCCATCTGTAATTGCCAGTTCCGGGGGTCGGACGGGCCACTCCTTGTGGTTTCCTTGGTATTCATGCATGTTTAGAGGTACGCATTAAACTCCAGGCAAACACTCGCACACATAAGAATACAAGAAATCGTTTTTAAAATTAGGCTGGCAGATCGGCTCGGGTGGAAGTTATATAAAAATGCTTTTGCCAAGCCTGACCTGAGTTAGATTCCCTAAGAACTCACAGGGTGGAGCAGAGCAAGAATATGACTCCTGCTGAGTTTGTGCTTTGACCTCCACACTATGAGGTAGTTGAGTACACACATGTGCCCCCACTTGCCTCACACACACACACCCTCGCCCTCCACACATCACCGTAAATAATGTAGAAAAGTGAAACATTTAGGTCTGGGTGTGGGTGCCCCACCTTTAATCCTAGCACTTGGGAGGCACGGCCAGGGGGATCTTTGTGAGTTCAGGCCAGCCTGGGCATACGAGTGATGAGTTCAAGGACAGCTGGGCTACAGGAGAGACCCTTGTCTCGAAAAAGACCAAAAAAGAAAAAGAAAAAAGTGAAACATTTATAACAGGGAGCTTTTTTGGCATGTGTGGTATTGTAAGTTACAGCCCCTAGCACTACAAAATAAAAACATCATAATGTATCCTCTTTTTTACACTTTTGTATTAAAAATTTTGTCTATGTGTATGAGTTGTCTTGTTTACATGTATGTATATGCTCCTTGTGCATGCAGTTCCTGTAGAGGTCGCATATAAGATTGGATCTCCCTAATGGAGTAGACGTATAGTGCAGTTGCTAGCCACCCGTTGGATGCTGGAATCAAATCCGGGATTTTTTCATTGCAACGAAGAGCCTATGCTTCTTAACTCTTGGCCATCTCTCCAGCCTTACTTTCTGTATTTATTTTGTGTGTAGGGGAGGGAGCTGTTGTGGGTGTGGAGGCCAAGGACACCCTTTTGGGAGTCAGATCTCTGCTAAACACCTGGTTTTCAGGTAGGGTCTCATCTTATTTCTGTCCCTGGCAGTGTGCTTGGCCCATTGAGCTTCAGCCAGTTCTCCTTCTCTGCCTCCACCTCACCATTTCGGGCTGTGCTGGGCTTACAGATGTGTGGATTGTTGCCACTGCATCGGACTCTTCATGAGTTTCCAGGACACAGTAACTCGGCGTTGTCGGTCTGCCCAATGTGTGCACAGTTACTCTTAACTGCTTAAATCACTCTCTCCTGGCTCCTCTTGTCTCTTTTTTTTTTTTTTTTTTTTAATGTTACTATTCAGTGCTATCAGATCTGTTTGCACAAGTGTATCTAAGATAGTTTAGAATTTTTTTTTTCATTTGTAAATTCAGCCAAAGATGGTTCAGTGGTTAAGGTAGCCTTGCTGCCAAGCTTTTTTTTGACCACCCAGTTCAGTTCCCCAGCACCCACCATGGTGAAGAGAGAGTGGACTTCTGCAAAAATGTCCTCTGACTTCCATACAAGTACTGGGGCACACCATCCCCCTAAAAGTAAAATGGCAAAAAAATTAATCAAGAGATTATATTCTAGCCAGTTGTATGGTACATGCCTGTATTACCAGCACTTGGGAGTCAGAGGTCGGAGGATTATCACAAGTTCAAAGCCACCGTAAGGTACCACAGTGAGATATTTTCTCAAGAAAACATACAACAGTAGGCTGAGAGGATGCTCAGCAGTGGTTAAGAGCCGGCTGTTCTTGCACAGGACCTGGGTTCACTTACCCACTATTAGTAGCTAACACCTCAGTAACTCCGAGATTCCTAATCACCTCTCTCTGACCTCACAGGCATGCAAACACCATGTCTGCACTTACATATATTGCCGAGGCAAAAACACACAGAATGAAAATAACGTTCAAAGTATGAAAGTACCACAAAGAACGTCTAAAAAAAATTACAACAAAAATCTTTAAAACCAACAAAAAAAGATACCCTCTAATCATTTAGGCTTGAAAGATACTTTGAAATAAACATTATTAAGATATGTGGTTTACATACAATAAATGTTATTAAGGTATGTGGTTTATACACAATAAAATTGATTACCTTTCCCCAATAGTTGTGATCATAGCAAAGCTTTTTGTGGCCGTAAGAAGTTCCTTTACACTCTGCCCCTGGCAGCCACAGACCTGTTGAAAGCCTTTGCTCGCTGGCATGCCTTGCTGACATCTCTGCAGTGGAATTCTGCCTTCTTGCTGGCTATTTCCTGTTTTTTTTTTTCTGTCATGGTGTGCTCAGCATAATTATGCACTTGTTTCTGTAGGATCATTTGGAGAGGGAAGGCCATTCTCACGTGCTGGGAGCTGAGTGATTCTTTGCACGCTCCATGCTTCGTAGTCTGAATTCTTCACACTATCTCTAGTCTAGTCCAGGGATGGGTTAGAAGAATCCCAAGGCTTTGGGAGGAAAGCTCAAGCCAGCCCCAGCTGCCTGGCTCTTTCCAGCCACTCCTGTTCTTTGGTCCCCTTTGTTCTAGAGCCTCTGTCTCCCAGGAGCCACCTGAGGAGTTTCTCACTCCGAGGTTATGCCTTGTCTTTGTTGGTGAAATTTTTCTTTCAGATTAGTTTGTGTTGACTGGATGTGACTATTTTAGCCAGGGGAGGTGTAGGTTTGAGAACTGGATGGCTGGTTTTTATACTAGTGCTGGTCTCCACTTGGACTGCCACGGTTCTGCCTCATTCTTACTAAGGGCAGTCCTGTGGCTGGCAGTGAACTGGCCTCTTGGGTATTGAACAGACGTGGTTGGACGGTTTGCCTTTTGCTTTTCTTGACTTGCATTACCTTTTCCAGGTGGAAGACATTAGAGACTCATGATGTTGTAATAGAGTGTGCCAAAGTCTCTCTGGACCCTACAGAAGCCTCGTGTGAAGATGGCTATTCTGTGTCTCACCAGCTCTCCGCCTGCTTCCCCCACCGCCCAGCCGATGTCACCGCCAGCCCTTATGTTGACACACAGAATAGCTATGGTAAAAAGTGACTTTGGTACTTGCCTGTTTTACAGTTTTGTCTCTGGAAAATGTTTGTGGTCGACTTCGTTGAATGCTTCTTCTGTGGGTTAGACTTCCTTTTACTTCTTGTTACTTTTCCTGAAATACTGTGAAATGAGCTTGTTTCCATTTTATTTTGAATTGGTTTTTCCTTGAGGCTTATTTGTCCTTGTTCTCTTGTGTAAGAGTATACCCCCTAGTGGGAACACAGCTAGGTCCTCAGCATGTACACAGTAGGGCAAGAACCTGCTGGCCTAGTCACAAAGGAATCTCTCAACTTCCTGACTTCCGGTGAGGCTAGCTGGGCTGGAGCTCTGACACGGTTTAAATGGATCTGGACTCACAGCTGATTATAGCTGCCATTACATTGTGCTGAGGCGAACTGGACAGATTCAGGCTTGCCTGGACTTTAGCTTCCAGAATTGACATAAAAACTCTGTATTTATGTATTTAAAAGATTTTTTATTTTATTTTATTTTATTTACTTTTTAGTGTAGCGAATGTCTGTGTCTGCATGTAGTTCTGTGACCGTGTCGTGCAGTGCCACAGGAGGTCGAAGAGGGGCGTCCAGATTCCCTTGGAACTGGGAGTTAAAGCGGTTCTCAGCCACCATTGGGTGCCGGGGATCGAACCCATCCTCTGCAAGGAGTCAGGCACTCTAACCTTAGCAATACTCTCCAGCCCCTGCCTCAGATTTTTTAAATAGAGAATTCAGTATTAGCAGATGCTCTAGAGGACTGGCGCTTTTTATCACGGTAGTCCCAGACCCCACACTCACTCCATCTTCTTCCCTTTCGTTTCAGGAAGCGTTACTTCCACCCCTTACTCCACCTCTCGGCTCATGTTGTTCAGCTCGCCCGGGCAGCTACCTCAGAATCTGAGTTCCCCATCGACACGGCTGTTACCTGAGCCGCTGCAAGTATGGTGCCACACAGTGTCTGTTGCCACTCTGCTTCCTGGTGGAGCTGACAGTGGGTCAGGATTTAGTGTATAGTGGAGAGATTTCGTACTATGTGTTTCAGGAGGGCCCCTCAAGGACCCTGAGCAGAAGCATGGAGAGCCAATAGAAGCATGGAGAGCCTCTGTTGCAACCTGGACATTGTGGGGGCCGCAGATTTAAACTGCAGCTGTTTTGATAAAGCTTTCACAGGATGCTTCTTTCAGTTGAAAAGGCTAAATTTAAACAGAACATTGCTTAGAGACCTCGTGGCGGGCAGTGCCTATTTGCCAACGCTGATGTCCTTTCCTCACTTCTTAGGCTACTCTTTGGAGCCCATCCATGGTCTGTGGCATGGCCACTCCTCCGACATCTCCCGGAAATGTCCCACCTGACTTGTCACACCCATACAGTAAAGTCTTTGGTACCACTGGTATGTAGGTCTTAGTTGGACTGGATATGATTGTGGTTGGTTTGGGGCCCTGCGTTTTGTGACAGAAGGAACTGTCTTTTCTCTATCTTCATAGTGAAAGTGACTTTGGGAGAAATTAGGCAATATATAAACTTGATTTTTAAACTTATGTAAATTTCTGGGTTTTCGAATGGGTAAAGTGAAGAACAGGCAGACCACGGAACTGATGTGGAGCCAAGTAGTGATGCTCAGGAGAATGTGGTAGTCTTTCTAGTAGTTCTGTTTTGTCTTTGTCTCCGAACAGGTGGAAAAGGAACTCCTCTGGGAACCCCAGCAACTTCTCCTCCTCCAGCCCCCTACTGCCATCCAGAAGTGACTGTCTGCACCAGTCCAGGTCCCCAGGCCTACAGCCACGCCCCTTAGGAACGGTATGTGCCAGCCCGTGACTCTACTTCCTGTCTCACGTTTATGAAGCCTATTGTTTAATATTCGGCTTTGATTTTAGACAATACTAGATGATTCAAAGTAGGACTCACTGCTCAAGGTGTGACCTGATGACCCTGGGATCCCTTTCAGATTCAGTAGGCCAGACTGACCTCACTCAGTGCTGGCTGCTGTGTCTCTCACAGCATTGGCTTCACATTCACAGTGGAGACTGTGCTGGGTAGGGTGTTGGCCCCACAACACAGATCAAGGAGGCAGATCCGGACACTCAGAAGTTTAGAATAGAAAGTGGGGAGGCAGTAGAGATGGCCTTAAGTATTACTTTTTTTTTTTTTTTTGGTCTTTTGAGACAGGGTCTACCTGCAGCCCCAGCTGTCCTAGAATTGCTTTCTATACCAGGCTGGCCTTGACCATCACAAAGATCCACTGCTCTGCCTCCTGAGTGCTGGAATTAAAGGACGGTTGCCACTGTGCTCAGTTTGAAATTTATTCATTGTTATTAAACTGGACCCTTGAGGTATGTGTATACCTATATGAAATACAGCAGCCAGGCAAAGAGTCTGCATCTCATCCCAGCACTCCGTGGCTGCAAACAGGGGAGTTGACTTTTGAGGTATCCTGGGTTATATAGCAAGGCCCTGTCTTAAAACAGCAAATAAGCTGGGCGTGGTGGCACAACACCCTTATCCCAGCACTTAGGAGGAGAGGCAGGTGGATTTCTGTACGTTCAATGGCTAGCCTGGTCTACATAGTGAGTTCAAGCCTGAGCTACAGGAACTAAAGAGACGTCCAAAAAGACAAACCACCCCCCAAAAAAACCCATAGCAAATAAATTAACAAAATAAGAAATATACTCAAAGCATTTACTGCACACCAAAGGGATGAGGGTCATCTACTGGGCCTTGTAGTTACTTGAGCTGGAACTTTTGTCTATGGAGCACAATTCATATTCGACCTGGTAATTAGCAGGAAACTAATATTTTCCTTTTAATTTTTTTATACAAAATAATGGCTTGTATTTTGACGTTTCATACGCTCGCTATCACTTGTGCTGTTGCTCTCCACTCATGCTCGAAGGCCAGCTGCTTTTTTTTTATTTAATTTTATGTGCATGAATGTAATACCTCAACAGTGATACCACATTAGCCATGCATGCATCAGAAGAGGGTGTTGGGGGCTGGAGAGATGGCATGCTGGTAAGAGTGCCGACCGCTCTTACAGAGGCCTGGGTTCGTCCCCAGCACCCACATGGCAGCTGAGACTGCTGAGAAACTCCAACTTCCAGGCAGAACTCCAGTTCAGGGGCCGAACCAGCTCTTCTGACTCCGCTGGGCATTGCACGACAGGGTGCACAACCTGCATCAGACATTTACATTCATACACATACAGAAATAATAAAAAAAAAAAAAAAGGGTGTTGATCTCCTGGAATAGCCAGTACTGACAGTTTTAGTTCATCCTGGGTGTGTGCTGGGAACCCAAAACTGGGACCTTCTAGACGTACAGACTCAGTGCTCTTTAACCACTGAGACCAAGCTATCTCTACGCGTTCCTGTCGTCCCAACCTCCCATCCTTGTCTTTTTCTTTTTTTTCTTTCTTTTTTTTTTTTTGAGACAAGGCTTCTTGGTGGGCCCAGGCTGGCCTGGAAGCACTCAGATCCCCTGCCTCCTGCTGGATTAAAAATGTACCATCATGCTCTGCAGCAAGCAGTTTCTCTGCATGGTAAAGAGCTGACAGTACTGATAGTGAGTATGTGCACTTCAGCTTTCAGGTGGAACAGGATGCTGAAAAGCTTGTGCCTGCCACCATTAGCTGAGTGGCTTCCCCAAGACTTTATGGTAAGATTGAAAAGTCTTGAGAAATGTAATAATTATGGTATTGTTTTTATTGAAATGACCAGTGCTTGAAACATTCGAAAAAACTGTGAAAGCTATTTCTAAGTGTCTACTATATGAGCTATCCAATCATATGCAGTTAGAAAGTAGCATTCAGGATACAAGACAAACAGTAGACTCAGAGCCGCGTGCTGATCTGGACGGGCATCTTGGGGGTTGGCATGGGGCCGTGCCATCACCAGGACCTGGTTTCATCACTGCAAAGAGCACACCTGTGAGCCCAGCCCTGTTAGAGGTGAAGAAGAGAGGATCAGTGGGGTTTATTGCTGCCAGAGCTCTAGGTTCCGGTGGGGAACCCCTGTCTCAAAGGAATACAGGTGGAGGGTGACAGAGCAGGACACCCCACATCGCCCGCTGGCCCCCACAAGTGCCCTCTTGAATGTGTGTGCAAGCACACACCAACACACCAGTCATGTTCTTGGTGCATTACCGTTTTTAAAACATGTTATTTTTCATAAAAATATACATTAGCACACCATAAATTTGTTTAAGATAATAGGTTTTCTTTAATTTCTGTCTAAACAGTTTCTTGGGATTCTTTGTAATCTTTTTTTGCATTTTCAGATATATTCTTTGATCTATTTGTATGTATATCTTTTGGATTTATTACAATACCTCTTTATTTTTTATATATTATTATTTATTTTATTATTTATTTATTTATTTATTATTTTATTTATTTTGAATGTACCAGTCTGCACGTAGGTTAGTGCACCCATGTCGTGTAATGTCCTCTCAGGAGGCGAGAATGAGGGTTCGGATTCCCCTGGACTGGAGTTCTCCTGGAATGGAGTTACAGACGGTTTCCTCAACCGCCCTGTCGTGCTGGATTCAACAACCCGGGTCCTCCGCAACGAGGCGGTCGGTGTGCTCTTAACCGGCGGCCTCTATCCAGCCCTCTCATTACAATACTCTAATTCATATTTAGACTGCCTCCCTATCTTGTAGTTTAAGACCTATAAAGGGCCTCCTCGCATGGTGGTGCTATGCCTTGAACCTAGCATTCTAGATGGCGGATGCGGCAGATATCTTATGAGCGCGATGTCAGGCCTCGTTCTCTAGCTGAGTGGTTCTTAGGCCAGCTGGTTAGCAGGAGGAAACTATGTCTCAGACAGACAAGACCATAACGGGATCCAGAAATGAAGCAGTTTCTCTGGACCAACTTTAAACTCCTTTGTTCTGCGCTACAGAACGGGAAGACTCTGTTCAGCAGTTTTCACTGTGTGATACAGAAGGTGTTTACCTTTTCAGGAAGAAAAAACAGAGCACACAAGGCCGTGCCTTCACAGACAGCCCCACCTTCCGAACGACAGAGGGTTAGGTAAGCTCCATGGTGGACCCTGCTTGTCCCTCAGAATGGGACTGTGCAGGCTGGACAGCAGGGTCAGATGGGGACAAGGATGTTCTGGGGTGCCCTGGAACACTGATGCCTAGGTAAGAAGCAAGTGGTACATTCTAAAAACCAACATGGTGGAAGCTTTGAAGGACCTGCCTAGAAGTACCTGCTTTGAGCAGGCCAAACTTCATGATTTTTATCTGTCTTAGATTAAGGCCTGAGGTTTTCTTTTCTGGCCAGACTTGTTGTGTGGTGTCTTGAGTACTATGATGCACAGCAGGGTCTCAGCCCTTTTGTAGCGAGCCCAGGAGAGTGGCCTCTGCTCGTTGGGAGAAACAAATAGACATGTTAGGTACAGCACAGGCAGCTTTGCACTTGCCTTTGACTGTGAGTTGTCTCTGTTTCTCTTCAGAGGAGCCATCTGGAAGCAAAGGTTCCGTTACTCTAAGTAATCTCCCAGATTTTCTAGGTGGTCTGGCCTCTGAGGAAGACAGTCTTGAGAAGGATAAGGAAGAAGGATCTATCTATGGGTGCTGTGAGGTGATAAAATTTGTCCCTGTTCTGTCCGAAATGGGATTCCAGTTTGGCACTCGCAGGTGTTGCTTGGTTTTTCTTGTGGTTGAATAATTTGGGTGTTTGTTTCTAGGCTTTGTGCTAGCAAGGGGTGGCCACCTCAGTCCTCTGTGTGTGGCACTGGTAGTTGGCAGCATGCAAACTCAAGCCAGTTTGCCTGCTTGGATGCTTACCGGGGCATTCTTGTTCCTTACCTCGCCATATCTAGACTTTCGAGTCACTCGAGGCGGACCCCAGTTCATGCTTACCTTCAAGAGTCTCGGTTCTGCGAAGACTCACTCGGCACCGGACTCGGCTCAGTTGATGAACTGCACCTCCGGAAAGTGACCCAACGCTCCTAGACCCTCGGCATCGCGAGCTGCTGGGCCGGGGCCAACTCTTAAGCGCTATCCCAGCCCTCAAATCCACCTAAGAGGATGGCGGTGGACCCATCGTCATCTTTGAGGCCTGCCAAGATCCGTCACTTGTCCAAACCGAGGTTGAAGAACTGCAAACGACGGGACTAGATCCCTCTACTCACCCAGAAGCCCATAGACCTACTCAAGCGAGAGGTGACCCGCAAGGCACGTGCTGCAACATAGCGGGGCCTGTGCCCTGCCCAGTCATAGATGAAGACAACCGGTGAACCCCCATTCGTGTCGTGATCCTCCAGTGCTTCCATCCGGGCTATGTATACTGAGACTGGGAGGTTCATTTTGCAGTGTGAGTCAGTCTTGTGGATCTTAGGACATCCAAGAGTGTCATCTCTAGACTGCAAATGTTTAACTCCCGATACGTATTCAGATTCCAATATAGCCTATCCTCTTACTTCGTGCGCACGGGTGCCGCCGCGCCCGTACCTTTCAGGCACGTCCGCGTTGGGTCGGGCCAGAGCTCCTAGAGGAGCCTTTCGCCCCTCTTCTACCGGTAAGACTGCTCAGATAGAGGCACGTACTGCCATTGGCATATTACCACGGTCGTCATGGGGTGAGATTCCGTGCACGACGACCACTGTTCCTCTCTGCACCAGTGGTGAGATAGATGAACCACAGTTCTTTCTCAATACCATCGAATGGATGACGCGGAGTGTGTATTTTCAAAAACTGCGTAGTACTCACTGCAGTAATGCTGCTCCAGGGACACCGCCTCCTCTCAGGCGCCATCTCTTGACCGAGGGTTGTGGATCATGTCTCCCAGGGTCTTTGGAGCTCATCTGGTAGGCTGACAAGGGGGTTGTCCTTGGAATTGTAGAGAAGGGCGCTGCCTGATCTACTAAGGTTCTTCCAGTCCAGCTGGAAGTTTAAATTTAGCGCAAATCGCCCAAGAATGTATCAACCTTCGTAACTGCAGATCTGGGAATGGGTTAGTGGAGGGTGTTGCTAGCCTCAGCCGCACTTTCCTGGTCAGATCTATGTCTCCCCTCACCAACCTCCATCTCCCAATATCCCACATGGATTAGTGATATCGACAGCCCGTAGCTGATTTGCTACACGTCCAAGGCTTAGCAAGTTGAAACGGGACCCATTGTGCGTTGTATGGTACTGGCACGTATTAGTGACAGCCCCCCCCCCCCCTCCCGCGCCTCCCCCGACTCAATCACGGTGCCAGCTCACCCTATCTGTCTCACATTGGTACCTGTCTAAGACACCTCCAGTGTGGTTATTCAGATGAGAAGTATGTACGAGATCTGTGAGATGTGTCATTGAATGTTGGTACAGGTCATTGAGTTAGGATCATGAGGTCATTTGTCTCGGATGGATCATTAAAAGTGAGTTATTTTCAAGATAACAGTTAGGTTCGATTTTCTCAGCAATGTTATAGGCTTGCCCCTTGATGTGTACTCTTTATTGAAGCCTGTTCCCTTATCCTAAGGCTTGGGGGTTGGTTCCACTACGCCATGCTGGTCATTGGGATAGCGCCCGAGGGCTCCACGAGAGCCACTTTCACCCTTATTACTCCTGGTTAGTTCATGAGAAGACCGCCTGCAGAGTTGTTACTAAGCACTGGTGCCTTGGTGATACATTGCGGGATGGCGGGTCTGGAGGAGTGCCCATGTTGGCAGTGTGATGTGTGAGTCTTCCTACTCGGCCTCACCTGGAAGGAAGGTGTTGGTAGAGAATAAGACCTTGCCAACCACCGCCTCAGGAGCCTCTCTTCTTATCCATATTGATGGTGGGACTTTATAAAGAGCATTGGATGTTACGAAGCTTTAAGAAAAACTTAGTTGCTCATGATAATGCCTGCTTGACCTCTCGTCAGTGCAATCGTGCTGAGAGCCATCGCTGTGGACGGTGCACAGAAGTTTGTGTAGGTGTTGGTCTAGTGTGCAAACATATGTCTTCAGAGGCATCATGTGTGGAGAGCATGCCTGTGGGCATCAGGTCACTGAACAGGAGTGTTGGCCACCTCTTGAGACTTGTTGGAGAGAAGCTGGCATTTTTTTACTAGGATCTGCTCCACGAACTGGAGTTAATTTTCTAGCTCGGATTGCCACAATGCTTCTAACCTTGTTACTACTGAGATGCTCTGAATTGTAGGGCAGTGCGCCTGCTCAAGAGCCTTATGTAGCCCCCATATGTAGCGCATCTCGCAGTCTGCCGAATGCCGGGCTCGTCATGGGTCTGGAAAGTCACAGAGCAGTGAGCTACATGGACTGTTCAACCAAAAAAAAAAAACTATTCATGTATGTAGGTCTCTGTAGTCACATTCAAATTCCTCAGGTGATCACTTGCACAGCAAGCATTATGACTAGGACCCACTGAGCCTAAGACATTGTTACTTATTCTATGTCCCTACTAGGAGGCCTTATAGGGGACTCACACTCCCTGCTATAGGCTCTCACTAGCCTAAGTGTGAGTCTCACTCTCGGAGGATCACAGTGCACATTTCTGTATTTGAAAAGGCAACACTGTTGACCTTCAGAAACTAAACGAGAAGCCATGCTCCAACCGGACAGGCGGCTCACTGAGTGTGTAGTAAGCGCTCCATGGAAGCCACAAACTGCTGACAGAGCGTGTAGAATGAAGGAGACGGCCCTGTGGCGCCATCTGCCTCCGGCCGCTTCTGGATATGATTTGATGGTATAAATGAGTCATGAGTGAATTTCATTTAGCATCTTCTGCTGTCAGTGCTGATGCTGGAATAGGTTTACGATGATTAATATATCTTGATATATAGCTAGTGATATGTTATTATGTGCATGTGCATTTTGAGTAGACAAGAACTAGTCACTCATGTCCATCCACCTTGTTTTAGAATGCTCTCTCATCCTGGAAATTCTATCTATGAGTGCTGATAGAGCCCAGGTCATGCTGCATTATTGCAATTTCAGTGTGTCAGCAATCTGCACTCATGTGAGTTCGTGACTGACTCATCTCATGCTTGAGAAGCTTTATGCATGAGGGCATAGACTCAATTGTCTTCTTTCAGTTAGTGCATATGATGAGGGCCTATATATGATATCACTTCCATCATCTGCTTTAACTTGAATAGGTCTCCCCCGTTTTAGATGAGAATCGCAATCTCACTCGCAAAGATTGCTTTGTATACTGCATCATTACCGTTGCTCTATGATAACTGCATTTCAAGGACACCACTTCCGCATACAGGGCTCTGCCTATAGTGATCGTATGCAGTTGATGTTATAGATATCACAGTATATCGATCTGCTTCTAATGATGAGTAGTCTAGGGCTGTGGGCCTACGTCTCGATTCCTCCCTCTTCTTCCTCTTCCTTTTGCTTCTTCTGCTCTTCTCTTGTTATCTCTGTCTCTCCTATCGTCTCCTGACTATGATTCGCCTGCTCTCCTTGCTCTTCGTGCTTTGCCTGCCGCCCGTCCTCTGCTCTCTCTCTCTGCTCTGTCCTGCCTCTCGTTTGCTGTCCTCTGCATGCTAGCTTCTGCATCTTGCCCTGATCCTGCCTCTCTGTCATCTCTTGCTTACTTCTGATACTTATGGCCCATGCTCTCTTCGTTCTTCTTTTCCTCCTTTCTCTTGCCTTCCCGCTCCTGTCCTCTGTCTGATCTTGCTCTCTGATCTCGCTTGCTATGATCTCTGATCTTTGTTTGTCCCTCTCCTCTGCTCGTTCGTTCTCTGCTATCTCTGCTGCTCTTGCCCTCATCTGCACCTCTATCTCACTTCTTGCCGCCTCTTCTGCCGCTTCGCTCTTTTCTGTCTCTGCTCGCTCCTGCTCTACTCTACTCTCTGCTTCTACTCTCTATCTTCTCTCTGCTTCCTCTGCCTCTGCATCTCCTTGTCTCTATGCTTTTTCTTGCTCTCTCTCTCTCTCTTTCTTCTGCTCTTCCTCTCTTTCTCTCTTTGCTCTCTTTCTTCTGCTTTTTTTTCTTTCTTGTCTTGTTTCTCTGGTCTCTCTCTCCTCTCTCTTGCTTCTCTCTGTCTCTCTGCTCTCTGCTCTGCTTCTCTGCTCTCTGCTTTCTGATCATCTGTTCTCTCTCGGCTCTCTCTCCTCTCTGCTCTCTCTGCTCTTCCCTCTCTCTGCTCTTATCTGCTCTCATTGCTCTCTCGTTCTTCTCTGATTCTTGCTCTCAGTCTCTGCTCTCTGCTCTCTCTGCTCTCTGCTCATCTGCTCTCTGCTCTCTATGCTCTCTCTGCTCGTCCTGCTCTTCTGCCCTCTGTCTCTCTGTCTCTCTGTTTCTCTCTGCTCTCTGTTCTCTCTTCTCTCTTGCCTCTCTCTGCTCTCTGCTCCTCTCTGCTCTCTCGCCTTGCTCTCTGTTCTTCTGCCTCTCTGTCTCTCTTTTCTCCTCTCTCTGTCTCTGTTCTTCCTCAATGTTCCTCTTCTCTTGCCTCTCTTGCTCTCCTCTGTTCCTGCATCTCTGCTCTTCTCTGCTGCCTCTCTCTGCTCTCTGCTCTGCATCTGCTCTCTGTCTCTCTCTCTGCTCTCTGTTCTCTCTCTCTGTCTCTCTGCTCTCTGCTCTCTTCGCTCTGACCTCCCCCCCTCCTATCTGCTTCCTTCATGCCCTGTCTCTGCATCTCTTCTCTAGTCTCTCTTGTCTCTCTGCTCTCTCTGCTCTTCTGATCTCTCTGCTCTCTTGATCTTCGATCTCTGATCTCTGCTCTCTCTTGCTCTCTGCTCATCTCTGCTCTCTGCTCTCTGCCGATCTCTTTTCTCTCTGCTCTTCTCTGCTTCTCTGCTCTCTCTGTTCTCTGTCGTCTCTGCTCCTATCTCTGCTCTCTCTGCTCTCTCTGCTCTCTCTGCTCTCTGTCTCTCTCTCTCTCTGATCTCTCTGCCTCTCTGCTCTCTGCTGCTCTCTGCTCTCTACTCTCTCTCCTGCTCTCTCTGACTTCCTCTACTCTCTACTCTTGCTCTTCCCTGCTCTCTGCCCTCTGCCCTTGTCTGGTAACTTGTGAAGAGCAGATGCCCAGTGTGAGAGCAGAGCTGTCCACCCCCGCCCCGCTGAGTGCCTGAAGGCAGGATCTTTAGTCCATGCGGTCCTGGTGTGACTGTCTGGACTTCAGAACTCCCTTGAAGTGCTCAGAAACTGTGAAAGCAGATGTCTTTCTGTGTCTGCTTGGCATTTGCTGTAAATATAAAGGTCCAAAGGAGTTGGGGTTTGTTTTTTTCTCCTGATATCCTTTTAGCTCTCAAAGCTATCCCATGGAACAGACTTGGAGGTCTGTGATGTCGCAGGATAAAGCCTGTCAGACCTGGAGTTTAAACAGTGGTGTCACCAACTTTTACCTAAGCCTTTTCAAGCCTCCATACCCATTCTTATAAAACAGAAATAATATAATGGCTGGCGGGCCCCACCTTTCAGTTGTAATGGTCTTTTCTAAAACCAGTAAACACTTGCTGGGTGCCTAGCCTGCTGCGGTTCTCCAAGTGCTCAGTGTTTTAGTGAACCGAAAGCACCAGGTATTCAAGGTCTGTGCTGTGGTTCTGGTGTTTGCATTGGAAGCACAATGAGTGAAGGGATTTTTTTTTTTTTTTAAGACTAGGGGGTTCTCTTTGTAACCTCCAGCTGGCCTGTCCTAGGTAACTTGCTATATAGACCAGGCTGGCCTTGAACCACAGAGATTTGCCTGGGGGGCCCTCTGTCTTTCTCTGCCTCCTAAGCACTGGGATAAACGGCCTGCCCACCGCTCCGTACACCGGCTTTTTTCTGTTGCTTGTTGTTTTTAGCAATGCTGAACTTTTTTTAAATTTTTATTATTTTTTGTGTTTTTTTTTTTTTTTTTTTTTTTTTTTAGACTGTACTGTCTTCATGCAGGTTTTGTGCACCTGTCTTGCAGATGCCCTGTGGAGGTCAGAGAGGGCATCGGATCCCCTGGAACGGAGTTAAAGACGGTTCTCAGCTGCCATGTTGGGTGCCGGGATTGAACCCGAGGTCCTATGCAAGAGACAGTAACGCAGCTCTCGTAACTGCTACGGCCATCTCCCAGCCCTATTTATTTATTTATTTATTTATTTATAGTTATGAGTGTACTGTCTCCAAGTAGGTTTGTGCACCCGTGTTTGGCAATGCTGCGTAGATCCAGAAGAGGTTCTTGGACTTCCCCCTGGAAACTGGTATCATAAGAGGTTTGTGCCTCGGCCATGTGGGTTCTGGGATCGAACCTGGGTCACTCTGCAAGAGCAGTCAGTGCTCTATAATGGCTAGTGCCATCTCTCTGCCCGAGAAGCTCTTTTTCTTTTTTTTTTTTTTTTTTTTTTTTTTTTGTCTTTTCGATGACCGACTAGGTCTCCCGTAGCCCAAGCTGTGCTTGGAATTCTCACTCTGTAGACCACAGGCTGGCCTTGAACTCCACAAAGCTCCGCCTTTGCCTCTGCCTCCACGTGCCAAGAATGATTCTTCTTATAAGTCCACTCGCAGTCCATCTGCTAATGGGAATTTGGAAAACCCAAGCCATACCAAGTCAGGCAGGTAGAAAGCTATCAGACCTCTGAGTATGGTTACAGTTCCATGATGGCTTGTAACTATCCAGTAGTGTCTGTGGTGTGTTAAGCATGTGTCACTACCCATGTTGGATGGCAGCTGAAGTGACGGCATCTCTGTCTTTGCTAGAAAGATCAGTTGAAGTTACAAGAGAAAGACATCCAGATGTGGAAGGTGAGTCTTCAGAAGGAACAGGCCCGGTGCAGCCAGCTCCAGGAGCAGCACGACACCATGGTAACACAGCTGCACAGCCAGATCAGACAGCTGCAGCATGACCGGGAGGAGTTCTACAACCAGAGCCAGGAGTTACAGGTACCAGCTGCCGAACCAGGCAGTCAACAGAGAAGACGTGGTAGTGGCTGGGGTGGGGGCAGAGGGTAGAGGTGAGGGTAGGGGTAGGGGTAAGGTGGGGTATGGTGGATAAGGTGGGGGTGGGGGTAGGGGTGGGGGGGCGAGGTGTGGGGTAGGAGTAGGGGTGTTCCCATTCTGCCACCTTCCTCAGCTTATCTGAGATGAACACTTTGCCTCTGAAATGACAGGTATATTCCATGTCACATAAATCTTACTGAGGACAGATGAAGTACCCAGCTTTCTTGGTTCATTGGTCTCCTAGGGTCTTAGGAGCCAAAAGAAACAATTAGGCAGTCCCTCTAAATATGCTGTCACTCAGGGAGTGTTGATGGCCTAGTAACAGAAGAGCTGTTTGACAACAGTGCACTACATTTTAAAACACTTTAAATTTGACTTTATTTTATGTGTGTGTTTTGCCTGAATGTAAGTGCACCTGTGCATGCAATGCCTGTGGAGGCCAGAAGAAGGCATCAGATACGCTGGAACTAGAGTTAGGGACAGTTGTTAGCTGGTATATGGGTGCTGGGTACTGAACTTCAGGTCCTCTGGAAAAGCAGCCAGTGCTCTTAACTCCAGCCCCTAAACTGTGCTTTGGTTTTTGGTTGTTTGTTGTTGTTGTTTTGTCTTTTTGAGACAGGGTCTCCCTTTAGTCCCAGCTGGCCTGGAGCTTGCTATGTAGACCAGGCTGGCCTTGAACTCACAGAGATCTGCTTTCCGCTGCCTCCCAAGTGCTGGGATTAAAGGCATGTGCCACCATGCCCAGTCTAAGACGGTTCTTAGCTGCCATGTGGGTGCTGGGAATCGAACATCGGTCCTCTGCAAGAGCACCCAGTGCTCTTAACTGCTGAGCCACCTCTCCAGCCCCATAAACCACACTTTCAAATAGCCATACTATCTGGGGCTGGAGAAATGGCTCAGTGGTTAAGAGCACTGGCTATTCTTACAGAAGATCAGGGTTCAGATCTCAGCACCCATATGGTGGCTAACAACTGTTCTTAACTCCAGTTCTAGGGGATCCGACACGGTCTTCTGTCCTCTGTGGGCATTTTATAACACAGGTGCAGTTGCATATATGCACGTAATACACCCACATAAAATAAAAATAAAGCCAAAAAATAATAAAGTAAAATAAGCATAATTTCTAATGTCCTGTGGCCTTGTTGGCAACACACAGCATCTTGGCCTTGGAATCCGTAGACAGTGGCACCATCATTTCTGGTTTTACGCTGGTTTCTTGTATGCTTTTTATCACAGGAGCCACTGAAAGTCCATATGTGCCACGATGTGTGTCATGCACAGGCTTATAGCACCATTCGCAGTGAACTGGCCACCTTTCCCAGTTGGTAGTTCCCATGCTATCCCACAGATGTCACTGCTTCCCTCCAGTTGGTAGTTCCCGTGGTATCCCACAGATGTCACAGCTTCCCTCCAGTTGGTAGTTCCCGTGGTATCCCACAGATGTCACAGCTTCCCTCCAGTTGGTAGTTCCCGTGCTATCCCACAGATGTCACAGCTTCCCCCGTTGGTAGTTCCCATGCTATCCCACAGATGTCACTGCTTCCCCCCAGTTGGTAGTTCCTGTGCTATCCCACAGATGTCACGGCTTCCCCCCAGTTGGTAGTTCCCATGCTATCCCACAGATGTCACTGCTTCCCCCCAGTTGGTAGTTCCTGTGCTATCCCACAGATGTCACTGCACCGTGGTTGTGCAGTGCCCTATGGAGGTCAGAAGAAGGCATCGGATTCCCCTGGAACTGGAGTTAAAGACGGTTCTCAGCTGCCATGTGGTGCCGGGGATTGAACCCGAGTCCTCTGACAAGAGCAGTACCAGTCTCCTAACTGCTCAGGCCATCTCCCAGCCCCTATTTATTATTTTTTATTTTTTATGTTGTTATGAGTGTACTGTCTCACAGTAGGTTTGGTGCACCCGTTGTTGTGCAATGCTGCGTAGATCAGAAGAGGTTCTCGGATTCCCCTGGAAACTGATGCTTTAAGATGGTTTGTGCCGGCCATGTGGGTTCTTGGATCGAACACTGGGTCCTCTGCAAGAGCAGTCAGTGCATCTAACCGGCTATGCCATCTCCTCTAGCCCCGAGAACTGTCTTTTTTTTTTCTTTTTTTTTTTTTTTTTTTTTTTTTTTTGTCTTTTCGACTGACCATAGGTCTCCACGTAGCCCATGCTGTGCTGGAATTCTCACTCTGTAGACTCAGGCTGGCCTTGTAACCACAAAGACTCCGCCTGTCCTTGCCTCCCACGTGCACGAATGCTTCTATATAAGCCACTCGCAGTCCATCTGCTAATGGGAATTTGGAAAACCCAAGCCATACCAAGTCAGGTCAGGTAGAAAGCTATCAGACCTCTGAGTATGGTTACAGTTCCATGATGGCTTGTAACTATCCAGTAGTGTCTGTGGTGTGTTAAGCATGTGTCACTACCCATGTTGGATGGCAGCTGAAGTGACGGCATCTCTGTCTTTGCTAGAAAGATCAGTTGAAGTTACAAGAGAAAGACATCCAGATGTGGAAGGTGAGTCTTCAGAAGGAACAGGCCCGGTGCAGCCAGCTCCAGGAGCAGCACGACACCATGGTAACACAGCTGCACAGCCAGATCAGACAGCTGCAGCATGACCGGGAGGAGTTCTCTCTCTGCCTCCTTCCCTCTTTCCCACCCCACTGCACTTGTTTTCTCTCTGCCTCTCTGCTCTCTGCTCATCTCTGCCTCTATGCTCTTCTTGCTCTCTCACTGCTCATCTGCTCTTGCACCTCCTCCTGCTCTCTCTCTCTACTCTCTCTGCTCTCTGCTCTCTCTGCTCTCATTCTGCCTCTCTGCTCTTCTCTGCTCTCTGCTCTCTGCTCTCTCGAACTCTCTCTCTCTCTGCTCCTCCCTTCTTCTGCTCCTCGATCTCTCCTCTCTCTGCTCTCTGCATCTCTCTGCTCTCTCAGCTCTCTGCTCATTCTGCTCTCTCTGCTCTCCTGCTCTCTCAGCTCTCTGCTCTCTGCTCTCTCTGCTCTCTGTTCCTCTACTGCTCTCCTCCTGCTCCTGCTTCTCTGCTCTCTCCTGTCTCGCGCCTCATTCTGCCTCTTCTTCTGCTCTCGCTCTCGTTTCTCTGCTCTCTCTGTTCTCTCTGCTCTGCTCTCGTTCATCATCTGTTTCTCTCTGCTCATCTCGCTCTCTGCTCTCCTCTGCTCTCTGCTCTCTCGGCTCTCTGCTCTCTCTCTACTTGCTCTCTGTTCTCTCTCTCTCTCTAGCTCTCTCTCTCCCTCTAGCTCTCTCTTGCTTCTCTCTAGCCTGCTCCTTGCTCTCTGCTCTCTGCTCTCTCTCGCCTCTCTGCTCTCTCTCATTCTTGCTCTCTGCATTCGTTCTTTTGCTCTCTTCTGCTCTCTGCATTCTCTTGCTCTCCTCTCTCTCTCTACTCTCTGCTCACTTGTCATCTCATGCCCTCCCTGTATCTCTCTGCCTCCTCTTCACTCTCCACTCTGCTCCTCTGCTCCTCTGCTCTCCTTGCTCTCTGATTCTGCTGCCCTCTGCTCTCTCTCTCCTCGCTCATCTCCTGCTCTTCTGCTCTACTGTCTCCTCTGTTCTCTCTCCTCTGCTCTCTCTGCTCTCTACTTCTCTGTTCTCTCTGCTCTCCTGCTCTCTGCTCTCTCTGCCCTCTGCTCTTGCTTTCTTTGCTCTCTCTGCCTCTGCCATTCTGTCTCTCTGCTCTCTCATGCTCTCAGCTCTCTGTTCTCTCTGCTCTCTGTTCTCCTCCTGCTCTCTCTCTCTGTTCTCTTCTGTCTCTCTGCTCTCTCTGCTCTCTGCTCTCTCTCCTCTCCTCTGCTCTCCTGCACACTCTGACTACTCTGCTCTCTTTCTCTCTGCTCTCTCTGCTCTCCTCTGCTTCTCTCTGCTCTCTTCTGCTACTCATCCTGCCTACTCTCCTGGCTCTCTGCTCTTGCCCTCTCTGCTTCTGCCTCTCTGCTCTCTCTGCTCTCTGCTCTCGTCTCTCTCGCTCTCTCTGCCTCTCTGCTCCCTCCGCTCTCTGCCTCTCTCGCTCTCTCTGCTCTCTCTGCATATCCTCCTGTATCTTCGCCTCTGCTCCTCTGAGCATCTCTCTAGCTCTCTGCTCTCTCTGCACTCTGCTTACTGCTCTCTGCTCTCTAATGCTCTCTCTCTCTCTTGCTTCTCTCCTCTGCTCTCCTCCCTGCTCTCTGCCCTCTGCCCTTGTCTGGTAACTTGTGAAGAGCAGATGCCCAGGTGAGAGCAGAGCTGTCCACCCCCCCGCTGAGTGCCATGAAGGCAGAAGGATCTTTAGTCCATGCGGCCTGGTGTACTGTCTCATGACTCAGAACTCCCTTGAAGTTCAAAAAAACTGTGAATACAGCAGATGTCTTTCTGTGTCTGCTTGGCATTTGCTGTAAATATAAAGGTCCAAAGGAGTTGGGGTTTGTTTTTTTCTCCTGATATCCTTTTAGCTCTCAAAGCTATCCCATGGAACAGCGACTGAGAGGTCTTGATGTCGCAGGATTAAAGCCTGTCAACCTTTCGAGGCAGTTTAAACATGTGGTTTTTTTTCCCAACCCAAAACCTTTTAAAACCTAAGCCTTTTCAAGCCTCCATACCCATTCTTATAAAACAGAAATAATAATGGCAGCCCCACCTTTTCAGTTGTAATGGTTAAACCAGTAAACACTTGCTGGGTGCCTAGCCTGCTGCGGTTCTCCAAGTGCTCAGTGTTTTAGTGAACCGAAAGCACCAGGTATTCAAGGTCTGTGCTGTGGTTCTGGTGTTTGCATTGGAAGCACAATGAGGCCTGAAGGATTTTTTTTTTTTTTAAGAAGGGGTTCCCTTTGTAACTACCAGGCTGGCCTGCCCTAGGAACTTGCTATACTAGACCCAGGCTGCCTAGAACCCACAGAGATTTGCTGCCTCTCCTCCTAAAAGCACTGCAGATAAAAGGCCTACTCTACCACGCTGGACTTTTTGCTTGTAGTTGTTTTGTAGAGATGCTGCTTTTTTTTTAATCTTATTTATTTTTTGTGTGTATGAACTGAACTAGTCTGCATGTAGGTTTGCTGCAAACCCCGTGAATGTGCAGTGCAATGTCCGAGGTCAGAAGAGGCATCGGATTCCCCTGGAATGGAGGTTTAACAGAACGGTCTCAGCTGCCATGTGCGGTGCGGGATGAACCCGAGTCCTCTCAAGAGCAGTCAGCGCTCTTAACCTAGGCCAATATCTCTCCATCCCATATTTAGTTTATTTTTCTTATTTTTATTGTATAGCATGTACTGTCTCCATTAGGTTTGCTGCACCCCGTGTTGTGCAATGCTGACGAGATCGAAGAGGATTCTTGGATTCCCTGGAAACATGGAGTAACAGATGGTTTGTTGCCGCCATGTGGGTAGCTAGGGATCGAAACCTGGGTCCTCTGCAAGAGCATCAGTACTCTTAACCCGTAGCCCATCTCTCTGCACTGGAGAATGCTTTCTTTTTTTTTCTTTTTTTTTTTTTTTTTTTTTTTTGTCTTTCGAGACAAGCTCTCCCTGTAGCACCAGCTGCTCCTGGAACTCAACTCTGGCTAGACCAGGCTGGCACTTGAACTTCACAAAGATCCGCATGTACTGTCTGCCTCCCAAGTTGCCCAAGAAATGCTATCTTAATGCCAACCTCAGCAGTCCATCTGCTAATGGGAATTTGGAAAACCCAAGCCATACCAAGTCAGGCAGGTAGAAAGCTATCAGACCTCTGAGTATGGTTACAGTTCCATGATGGCTTGTAACTATCCAGTAGTGTCTGTGGTGTGTTAAGCATGTGTCACTACCCATGTTGGATGGCAGCTGAAGTGACGGCATCTCTGTCTTTGCTAGAAAGATCAGTTGAAGTTACAAGAGAAAGACATCCAGATGTGGAAGGTGAGTCTTCAGAAGGAACAGGCCCGGTGCAGCCAGCTCCAGGAGCAGCACGACACCATGGTAACACAGCTGCACAGCCAGATCAGACAGCTGCAGCATGACCGGGAGGAGTTCTACAACCAGAGCCAGGAGTTACAGGTACCAGCTGCCGAACCAGGCAGTCAACAGAGAAGACGTGGTAGTGGCTGGACGGACCTGGGGCAGAGGGATAGAGGTAGAGGGTAGGGTAGGCAGGGTAAGCGTGGGGTATGGTCGGAATAAGGTGGAGACAACTACACCAGACGGTGGTATAGTAGGGGTGGGGGGGCGAGGTGTGGGGTAGGAGTAGGGGTGTTCCCATTCTGCCACCTTCCTCAGCTTATCTGAGATGAACACTTTGCCTCTGAAATGACAGGTATATTCCATGTCACATAAATCTTACTGAGGACAGATGAAGTACCCAGCTTTCTTGGTTCATTGGTCTCCTAGGGTCTTAGGAGCCAAAAGAAACAATTAGGCAGTCCCTCTAAATATGCTGTCACTCAGGGAGTGTTGATGGCCTAGTAACAGAAGAGCTGTTTGACAACAGTGCACTACATTTTAAAAACACTTTAAATTGTTCTTACTTCTTATGCTGTAGGTTTTGCCTGAAATTAACGGCACCTGTCGCATGCAATAGCTGGGTCGGAGAGCAGAAGAAGCATCAGACTCGATACGCTGCAACTAGGATTAGGAACAGTTGTTTCAGCTGGATATTGGGTGCTGGGTACTGAACTTCAGGTCCTCTGGAAAAGCAAACCAGATGCTTCTTAACTCCAGCCCTAAACTGTGCTTGTTTTGTGTTTGTTGTTGTTGTTTGTCTTTCTTGAGACGGGTCTCCCTTTAGTCCCAGCTGGCCTGGAGCTTGCTATGTAGACCAGGCTGGCCTTGAATCACAAGATTGCTTTCGCTGCTCCAAGTGCGGATTAAGGCAATTGTCCACCCATTGCACCCTAGTCTAAGACGGTTCTTAGCTGCCATGGGGTAGCTGGGAATCGAACATCGGTTCCTCTGCAAGAGACCCCATGCTCTTAACTGCGAGCCCACTCCCAGCCCCATAACCACCACTTCAAACTAGCCATACTATCTGTTGGGCTCGAGAGGAATGGCTCAGTTTGGTTAAGAGCACTGGCTATTCTCTCGAAAGATCAGGGATTCAGATCTCCAGCACCCATATGGTGGAGCTAACAACTGTTCTAAAACTCCAGTCCTAGGGGATTCCGACACGGTCTCTGTCCTCTGTGGGCTATTTTATAACACAGGTTGCAGTTGATATTGCCACGTAACACCCACATAAAATAAAAATAAAGCCAAAAATAATTAAGTAAAAAAGCATAATCTCATAATGTCCTGTGGCCTTGTTCGCAACACACAGCATCTTGGCCTTGGAATCCGTAGACAGTGGCACCATCATTTCTGGTTTTACGCTGGTTTCTTGTATGCTTTTTATCACAGGAGCCACTGAAAGTCCATATGTGCCACGATGTGTGTCATGCACAGGCTTATAGCACCATTCGCAGTGAACTGGCCACCTTTCCCAGTTGGTAGTTCCCATGCTATCCCACAGATGTCACTGCTTCCCTCCAGTTGGTAGTTCCCATGCTGTCCCACAGATGTCACTGCTTCCCCCAGTTGGTAGTTCCCGTGATATCCCACAGATGTCACAGCTTCCCCCCAGTTGGTAGTTCCCATGCTGTCCCACAGATGTCACTGCTTCCCCCAGTTGGTAGTTCCCGTGATATCCCACAGATGTCACAGCTTCCCCCCAGTTGGTAGTTCCTGTGATATCCCACAGATGTCACGGCTTCCCCCCAGTTGGTAGTTCCCATGCTATCCCACAGATGTCACTGCTTCCCCCCAGTTGGTAGTTCCTGTGCTATCCCACAGATGTCACTGCTTCCCCCAGTTGGTAGTTCCCGTGCTATCCCACAGATGTCACGGCTTCCCCCCAGTTGGTAGTTCCCGTGATATCCCACAGATGTCACTGCTTCCCCCCAGTTGGTAGTTCCCGTGATATCCCACAGATGTCACTGCTTCCCCCAGTTGGTAGTTCCCGTGCTATCCCACAGATGTCACTGCTTCCCCCAGTTGGTAGTTCCCGTGATATCCCACAGATGTCACAGCTTCCCCCCAGTTGGTAGTTCCCATGCTATCCCACAGATGTCACTGCTTCCCCCAGTTGGTAGTTCCCGTGCTATCCCACAGATGTCACGGCTTCCCCCCAGTTGGTAGTTCCCATGCTATCCCACAGATGTCACGGCTTCCCTCCAGTTGGTAGTTCCCATGCTATCCCACAGATGTCACAGCTTCCCTCCAGTTGGTAGTTCCCGTGCTATCCCACAGATGTCACGGCTTCCCCCCAGTTGGTAGTTCCCATGCTATCCCACAGATGTCACTGCTTCCCCCCAGTTGGTAGTTCCCGTGCTATCCCACAGATGTCACTGCTTCCCTCCAGTTGGTAGTTCCCGTGATATCCCACAGATGTCACTGCTTCCCCCCAGTTGGTAGTTCCCGTGCTATCCCACAGATGTCACTGCTTCCCTCCAGTTGGTAGTTCCCGTGCTATCCCACAGATGTCACTGCTTCCCCCCAGTTGGTAGTTCCCGTGCTATCCCACAGATGTCACGGCTTCCCCCCAGTTGGTAGTTCCCATGCTATCCCACAGATGTCACGGCTTCCCTCCAGTTGGTAGTTCCCGTGATATCCCACAGATGTCACGGCTTCCCCTCAGTTGGTAGTTCCCGTGCTATCCCACAGATGTCACGGCTTCCCCCCAGTTGGTAGTTCCCATGCTATCCCACAGATGTCACGGCTTCCCCCCAGTTGGTAGTTCCCGTGCTATCCCACAGATGTCACAGCTTCCCTCCAGTTGGTAGTTCCTGTGGTATCCCACAGATGTCACTGCTTCCCTCCACTCCAGTTGGTAGTTCCCGTGATATCCCACAGATGTCACTCTGCTTTCCTCACAGGTGGAAAATCTGAGCGGCACTGCTGTGCATTGCTGCCTGGCGTCAGAGCTCTGGGACATGGTCTGGGAGCTGCAGATCTAAGCATTCCCCTCTCTGTCCCTGTCTCTCTCTGTCTTCTCTGCCTCTCTCTGCCTCTCGTTCTCTCTTGTCTTTCTTTCTCTTATCATTAAATAGTAAGAGACTCAGAAACCAACCATAACTTCCTTTTAAATTAAAAAGTCCAGTACTGGGGCTGGAGAGATGGCCTAGCGGTTAGGAGCTCCGACGCTCTCACAGGGGACCCGGAGTTCGATCCCAGCACCCACAGGCGGCCGAGAGCCGTCTGAAAACTCCATTCCAGGAGAAACTCCCCAGTTCGGGAATCGACATCCTCTTCGGACTCCGCGGCATTGGACGACACGGGTGCACAAACTTGCATGAACACAGTACATTCAGTTCCACATAAGAAAAAATTAATTAAAAAAAAAGTTTTTTTTTATTATTTTAAAATTTTATGCACATGCCTTTAATCCAGCACTTGGGAGGCAGGACGGCAGAGGCAGAGGCGGTGATCTCTGTGAGATAAAGGCCAGCCTGGTCTACATAGCGAGTTCCAGGGCAGCTAGGGCTATAGGGAGACTCTGTCTCAAAAAAAAAAAGAAGTCCAGTGCTGATTGATGGCCCTGGCCCAGGAAGGAGCAGAGCAGCTGAGGAGAAAGGACAGGCCCAGCGTTGTGTGTGCAGTCAGCCAGCTGGGCTTGTGACCTAGCTTGCAGTGCTCTCTAACCCCAGCCATGTTTCTCTGGTAGACCAAGCTGGAGGACTGCAGGAACATGATTGCAGAGCTTCGAGTCGAGCTGAAGAAGGCCAACCACAAGGTGTGCCACACAGAGCTGCTGCTCAGCCAGGTGTCTCAGAAGGTAAGAGGAGACCGCCCAAAGATGCCTCCGACCTGACAGATGAGGTACCTGTGGGGGGGGAGGCCCAGCAGGGACCTGTTCTGCTAGGGAACATTTGGCACTATCTGGAGACATGAGTGTTCCTGCGAGTGACAGGGTAGGAGCCACAAGGACTGCTGAATGCCCTCCAGTGCAAAGAAGGTCCTCACCATGGAAATGCCCCCTGAACCTGGACCTGAACCTGGGCAGGGCACACTTGGAGCCCTTTCTTACCACCTTTCTTACAAAAGTGTTAAAAGGTTGTTAAAGCCAGACATGGTGGCACACGCCTTTAATCCAGCAGAGGCAGGCAATCTCTGTTGAGTTCAAGTCCAGCCCATGGTCCACCATAGTGAGTCAGGCCAGCTGGGGCTGCAGGGGACCCTGTCTCAAAGTTAAACCCCAAAAAAAAAAAAAAAAAAAGTTGTTAAAGGTCTTTTGGCTGTGATTCCCCCATTTGGGACTCAATGAAATCTGTCATATACTCAGAAGCACAGGAGGAAGTGCGTTTCTGTTGCACTTGGGGGCCTTCTTCCCACTGGCTCTGATCCAAGGAGTTGGAAGCACACGGATCGCTTTCCACTGCCCTGCGCCTACCCCACTGCTCCGAGCTGGTCCATTGGCTGGCTTTGTGTTGCTGAATTTTGCCTTTGCTCTTTTGGTTAGCTTTCCAATAGCGAGTCAGTGCAGCAGCAGATGGAGTTCCTGAACAGGCAGCTCCTGGTGCTGGGGGAGGTCAATGAACTCTACCTGGAACAACTGCAGAGCAAGCATTCAGATACCACCAAGGTATGCGGCGTGGTGGTGCGGGCACCGTGAGGTGGGAAAACTGCACTGTCTTGCAGTGTCGGGTAGAGTAGCATCATACATTCTTTGCTGGAAGGTGGAGCGGCTGGGTCTACTACCTCTTCCTCTGGGCCGGCTGTCCCGCTGTCATGGGAGTGCATTCAACCATGCTAGTCGCACGGAATCCAGTTTAGCTGTTTTACTTTCCTTGTTGCTGTGCCACAATACCCGACAAAGCGGAGGGAGGGAGGGAGGGAGGGAAGGGGGAAACGGGGAAACGGGGAAAAGAAAAAGGGAAGGGGAAAGGGAAAAGTAAAGGAAAGAGGAAAGGAAAGGAAATACTGGCTCACATGTGAGGGTGCTGTCCATCCAATATTGAGTCAGGGAAGGCACGGTGGCATGGTGGTAGGAGTGGCAGGCAGCTGGTCACCTCGCATCCCAGTCAGGAAGCAGAGAGGACAGCTGCTACCCGGCCGGCCCCTCCTAAGCCCTGTCCCACAGAATGGCGCCACTCACGTTTAGTTGGTTTTCCCACCTCAGTTACCCTGGATAATTCCTTACATACAGGCCCCAGAGGTTTGTTGCCATGGTGATCTAAATCCCATCACAGTGCCCGAGGAGATGAACTGTTACAAACTGACATGGATTCCCTGTCCTCATGCCCCTTCAGAGAAGGAGCGCATGGCAGCTGCTCTCCCAGAATGCCATTCAGGACTGCGGTGGCCTCCTGCACCTTGATGCTCCTTCTGTTTCTGTTTTCTTGTTGCATCTAGTTCCTGCCCATGGCAGTTCAGTCCTGGCAAGGCCTGTCCAAGGTGCCAGCATGGTAGTGCCTGCCAGTGCTGCTGAGGCAGAGGTTTCATGCCCCGGGAACGTTGGAGGGCTGGGAACAGGGTTTCTTCTGTGGGTGCTCAGGTGCTCTGTCACACTCAGCCTGTAGCAGTTCCTGGGTTCAGGCTGCATAAAACATCTTTTTCTTGTTTGTTTGTTTGTTTGCTTTGGCTAAATGGAGAGAGAAGTCTTAGAATTGATTTCTCAGCCTCCGAGTCAGACCCCTCCCTCTGAGGATGTTAAATGTGTAACTGCCTAGAACCTAGCAGAGCATTCTGGAGGTGGTATCGAGAGAAGAAAGGTGGGAGCAGACCCAAGACCCCCCTAAGAGCTGGGTGAAGCATGTTCTACTGCCTCTAGAGAGAAGGGTGGCTGGGCTGGCTTCTGGGGGTGGCCTTCCATGAGAGGGGGTGCTTCTCTGAGAGACGGGGCTTCTGTGAGAGACGGGGCTTCTGTTTGGCACCCCTGAAATCTGAGACTGACTGACCAGAGTCATGGGGCGTGTTTTCCGCCACCAGTCAGAAAGCACGTGCTTATTCCAGGATGCCTTTGTTCTAAGTCAGAACCAGCCAACCAGCCTGGCCTGATGAGCCTGGCCAAACTTCCTTCACATGTCTGAGGCAGGTGAATTCCAGCTTGATCAAGTTGGTATTCTGGGCGTGGCATGAGGAAGAGGAGCTCTTGGCCCTCTTCCCTCTGCACTCCCCCTCTGCAGCCCTAACCCCGTCAGCCTCATTGTCCAGCTAACCTGCTTCTGTGCTGCACCCCCAGGTCCAGGTCCAGCAGCCTGCTTCTGTGCTGCATCCCCAGGTCCAGCTAGCCTGCTTCTGTGCTGCATCCCCAGGTCCAGGTCCAGCAGCCTGCTTCTGTGCTGCGTCCCCAGGTCCAGCTAGCCTGCTTCTGTGCTGTGTCCCCAGGTCCAGCCAGCCTGCTTCTGTGCTGCGTCCCCAGGTCCAGGTCCAGCAGCCTGGCCTTTTGTGGTGTCTCACTGAGCTCTTTCCTAGAAGCTCACTGATGCTTCCTGTTTTCCTTGTTTGCCAGGGTTGAGTGGTGCTCATTACTACCCTGTGTGGCCTTGAGCAGGCCAGGGCGCACCTCTGGTGGGGAATTGAAGTTGTCCCTCTTCAGACCAGTAGAGGAAGCAAGGCAGACTGACAGTCAGACTGGAGAGTTGTTAATATCCATGGGCCGTCCCATTGTCTTACCTTGTGTGATTGTTTGTGAATAAGCACAGGCGTCTCAATTTCTGTGCAGGATTGGGTCCAGGGCTCCTGTGGATACCTGGGTCCACAGGTGGGCAGTTCCTCATGTAATGACCATGTTGTTTGCCCAGAGTCTTGCACATCCTTATGTATACTCATCTTGAGGTCACATGTAATGCCTAACATGAGGCAAATTCTGTGTAGATGGTGGTTAAAGTGCATTGTTCTGGGATAATGACAGGAAAACAATGTGTCCATGCTCAGTGCCCATGGTTAGTGAACGATTTCCATTTGTGTCCGCTGGGTCTGAGGAAGTGTCTGAGGAAGCGGAGGCCAGCTCTGCTGGTACAATTACAGAAGTTGTTGCATTTGTTCACTGGCCTGTGTTGATGTGGTGTAGCTCAGTGCAGACGGCATGGCTGCTTCCTACCAGCTCTGCCTTCTGCACTGCAGTGTGGTACTCTCAGTGGCTGGCACAAACACTGATGCTCCAGAAAGGCTCACCTTCCCACCAAGTGCTTTTTATGGCCTTTTACAAAACATATGGTGAGGTTTGTGCTTTTACATAGGTTTTACCACAGTGAATGCTGCACAGTGACAGGTTGTTAGGACAGTGCCCTTTCCACCTTTTATGGCACATCAGGCTACACCTGCTATGCGTTTGCAGCTGTGGGGGAGGGGAGTGAGTAGGGGGCTACCTGCTAGACTCGATTGACAGACTCTAAGCAGGTACCTACCTTGCAAATGCTGCCTCTCCCAAGCAGACCTGACCCATTTGTGTTACTGCTTTGGCTGCTAGAAGAGGGAGGAGAGGTAGGATGAAGGCAGATGACAGCAGGCGAGGAAAGGGACTTATTTGGCACACGTTTCTGGGCTGATTGCAGCTGCCTCCTGTCTGCTTTTGGTCTTTTCTCCAATGCCAAAGGTGCGCTTCCCCAGCACGTGACGCTAGTCTTGGAACATTTCTTCTCTGGGCTTCTGTGACCTCTGTGATGACTGCACTTCATCTCTTCTCATGTTTCAGGTGCTTCCTTAGGGATAGTCTGCCTTCCGGAAAGTCTGCCTTACTCATCCCTACTGTTGGCACACTAAGCGCCATCTCCACGCCTAGGCTGTGGTGGAGTGGACACGGCACACAGCACACTCATCTGTAAGTCTTAACCCCACTCCTCTTTCTTCAGGAAGTAGAAATGATGAAGGCTGCATATCGGAAAGAACTAGAAAAAAACAGAAGCCACCTGCTGCAGCAGAGTCAGAGGCTGGACACCTCACAGAAGCGGATTTTGGAACTGGAATCTCTTCTGGCCAAGAAAGACCACCTTCTCCTAGAGCAGAAGAAGTACTTAGAGGACGTGAAGAGCCAGGCCAGGTAGCTTGGCTTGGGAAGGTGTGGGCAGTGAGCACGCTTCTGAGTGCAGCTCCCGTATCTGAGCTGATTGCTGTGTTTCAGCGGACAGTTGCTGGCTGCAGAGAGCAGGTACGAGGCTCAGAGAAAGATCACCCGGGTGTTCGAACTGGAGATCCTAGACTTGTACGGCAAGTTGGAGAAAGATGGCCGCCTGCGGAGACTAGAAGAAGGAAAAGCAGAAGCTGTGGAAGCAGCAGAAGAGAGGTGAGGATGAGCACAGCGCCCAGGAGGTGGGCGAGTGCGGTGCCCGGGGAGGTGGGGCTGCACCACAGCCCTGCAGTGTGGACAGGGTTGTGTTGTTGGGGCTGCACCACAGCCCTGCAGCTGACAGGGTTGCAGCACTGTGCTGTGTCTTTGAAGAGAGCGGCCCTGATGCCCTGTGCTCACTTCCCTTTATGGTTGCTCAGTCTGTGGTTAGTATCTGCAGACCGCTGTCCAGCATACCCTAGTTACGACCTGCATTTTGCTTGAGACTCCAGCTTGGATCTGCAGGGTTCATTCAGGGAGCATCTGTCATTTCAAATCTCTCAAAAATCAGCACCATAATAACCAGTGCCATTCTCCCTGGGTGTCTTACAGGTTTCAATGTTGCAATGATGGCTGCTCAGACTCCTTGGTAGGGCACAACGACGAGGCATCTGGTCACAATGGTGAGACCAAGACCCCCAGGCCCAGCAGCACCCGGAGTGGTTGTGGTGGTCGAGGTGCTGGAGGCAGCAGTAGCAGCAGCAGCAGCAGTGAGCTTTCCACCCCAGAGAAGCCCCCAAGCCAGAGGTTCAGCAGCCGGTGGGAAAGCACTGTGGGCGAGCCATCCAGCAGTGTCCCAACGGTGGGCTCACTTCCCAGTTCCAAAAGCTTCCTGGGCATGAAGGCCCGGGAGCTGTTCCGTAACAAAAGCGAGAGCCAGTGTGACGAGGACGGCACGACCATCGGTAGCCTGTCCGAGACCCTCAAGACAGAACTGGGCAAAGACTTGGCTATGGAAAGCAAGACTCCTCTGACCTTAGACGGTCCGCACCCATCTCCCCCAAATCCAGACAGTGTTGGACAGCTCCGCATCATGGACTACAATGAGACTCATCATGAACACAGCTGAGGAGTCAGGCAGTGTTAATTCACGTCTTGGTTGGATAGAACAGGAGGTGTGAATGCATGTTCCAGGCCCTCCCGTTTCCGGGGTCTGAGCATCTGCTCATGCAGTGGAAATGGGGCAGAGGTCCGTGGTGGCTGACCGGATGTGGGGCAGTGAGATGCCTCTTCCCCTTCCCTTGGACCCTCCCCAGCCTCCTCACATCCAGCAGCGTGCTAGTCGAGGGCCAGTGTGTACTCCTCACCGGCTTCATTTTCTTCCTTTCCCTTAAGATGGTTGTGTCCTTTGAACCTGTGCAATATGAGGCCAAATTCCATCTTGGAGTCCAGCACAGCACTTTGCTTTCCTGAGGCTCAGATGACTGGTGGCACTTGGTTAGGCCAGGCAGTTGATGGCCCTGCAGGTAGGTGTGGTTTTCCCTTCTAGGAGGAGGTAGCCTGCAGAGCCGATGCCTTCACAGGAAGCTTGACAGGAGACTTTCCACTGCTCTTTGGTTCTGAGATCTAGAACAATGTTCCATTCATCCTCACCGCTTTTAGTGGCTCCGATAGGCTTCATAGAAAATTCTGTGAGAACACACACCTGTTTCAGCAGTCTGGTTGGCACTGTGGAGGCTGGTTGGGAAAGCTCTCACGCTTCTTCCCCCACTACCTCTTATTTATTTAGTGTTTGCTTGAATGCTGGTACTGTGTCACCCGCAGGTGGGTGGAGATGGCAGTCCTGTTCTCTGCAGGCAGCAAGGAGTGATCACTTGAGAGCGGCCAGACAAGCGCTTTTGGGTCTGCAAGGCACCTCCCGGGCTGAGCCATCAGCAGTTGAGCCGTTTGGTCTGTCTTCTGTACCCCTCCCCTGTCAGCCATGAGCCGCTTTGTGCTGCTTGCAGCAGACAGGCTCTGAAGGGCTAGAGCTGGGCTATTTGACCATAGTTCTCAGCCGTAGGTTCTAGGTCACTAAAATGGTAACGGCTTTTTTACCAGTTCTGACTTTGCAGGACTTTGCCTGGAGCTTCATGTCACACGCTCCAGTTAGAAATGGCAGAGCAAGGCAGTCTAGGGGGTGCTGTACCCACCAGGCTGCCACCAGTCGGAACATGGTGGTGGTAGAGAACCCCAAATCAACAAATGCTCCTGAAATAAATGCTAGAAGCCTAAGAATTGTTGCCTGATGATGTAGCCCAGGCAAGGAGAAGCTTGGTGAGAAAGCCAGTGAACGTGGATTTGTTTCTGTTCTTCATGTGAAAAGAACAGAAGGGTTTAGCCATGAAGAAGTCAAACTGGAATGGTACGAGATCTTACTCACATGGAAGCTTCCAGCACACGGGTGAAGGTCTTTTTTTTTTTTTTTAAGTGTGGCAGTCAATATTCAGGTACCCCTAAGAGAACCAGACAGAGGCTCCATGGCCGTGCTGTAAGGACCTTTTAGGGCCAGGCTGTCTGCTGTAGCTGATTGACAAGCCACAGGAGGGCGTGTTGTTGATGGCTTTCCCCCCAGCAGAGGCTGGCCGCTGCTGCCGGATGTCCAGGGTATCTATCGGAGTATTAGTGCCGCTATGCCTCTAACTCAGCTTTGTCCAAAGGAAAGCTTAAAGAGCAGAATGTTCTAGTTCCTGGCTCCATGTTAGAAAAAGACAGTGTGAACAAATGGAGGAAGGGAAGAAAGGTGTTACAGGTTTAAACTGCTTCTAAGTGTCCTCTTCCCCCAGGCCCAAGAGATCTGTGCCACAGAACAAAGCCTTTTCCTTCACCACAGAGGAAAGGAGGCCAATATAAGAGAGAACACTACTTACTTGTTTGCACGTTTGCGTGTGTGTGTGTGTGTGTGTGTGTGTGTGTGTGTGTACGCGCGCATGTGTTTTAAAGAACACTTTTCAAATGCACAGGTTGTGAACTATAGGGAAAGGAGGAGGCTGCATGGTAAAGTGGACCCAGGTGTAGGCTAGAGTCTCTGCCGTGGCCCTCAGCATGTTGCACCCAGCCTGGATGCTGATTTGCTCAGCTCTGCAGCCTGGGCTTCCTGTGACTTCTTAAGCTCTAGGAGGCTGTCGTGACCTGGTTGGTGTGTGACCTGGAGTCACTGTGAAATTGAGTCTTTTGTGTTTCAGAGGACTCCAGGGTCAGTAGTGAGGATGGCTTCTGTTCTGAGAGGAGTGATGGACCATCTAGGAGTCCGTGGTGATGTGATGCTGCTGTAGCAGGAGCTATTCTGGGAGGTGCTGGAGGCCTGGGCACAGATATTGGAGCATCAGGCATCCTAGGCAGATCCTTTCTGGAAATTTTCAACTGATGGTGCAGCCTGGTGTGTGGGAAAGTTGGGTTGAGTGGCCTGGTTCTGTAGACACTTGGAGCTTGTGCTGAGACAGCTTAATGGGCCTCTAGGAGACTGGAGCCCTGCAGCCTGGATCTAATTAAAAGCATGGCCATGCCATTGGGGTTGGTGCAACAGGACGGTGCTCAGGAGGAGCTCCTGGCCTGCTACACCCATAACACGTTTCTGATACACCTCCTGTAATGTCGGTAGACTGTGGGGACAAAGGAATGTGGCCACGAGCAGGAGAAAATGTGCTCCAGGAGCGTCTCTGGGCTCGAGCACTTGCAGTAGCGTCGTTGCTAGTGGACAGACGCTCACACTCTAGCTTTTCTGATAGCTTTCAGGAGAAAGAGCTGCCTAACCTTTGGGACTGAGCTGGAAGGTTCTAACATATGTAAGGAGAGATCACTCTTGTAAGAAGGTTAACTGTCATACCCAGGGAAAGAACTGGAAGCTGCTGTCGGTTGGAAAAAAAAAAAGCCCCAGAGGCCAATGGCCAGCACCTCCCTGGGCAGCAACATATGTGGGTCCTGTGCTCGTAGGGAGAAAGGAAACTTTAGCAGTTGAGTGGTTGTGGATAAAAGGATCTGAGTGTTGGATCCCAGAACTCGGCCAGCAGTGAAGCTAGAGCACTAGGATGTGTTCCTGTGTGTAAACTGAAGGGTTGAGACCAGCTGTGAGAGTTTACATCCGACACCAGAACCCACCACGTAACAGCCAGAGAGATTCGAAGAGCAGATACCACAGATGTTGGCTTTCCTCACTGAGCAGGGGGGCACTGTGGGCAGGCTGATAGAAGGTGTGGGCACCACACAGGCTTGGCCTGCCCGGCAGTACCGATGGAGTGCCCTTCCCAGTGTTCTGCTCAGTGGGAACCAGCTGCCCCTGCACACTGTGACCCAGATGGCAGCCTGCTTCTGCAGCATCTTCCCTCCGAGGTGCATGCTCTAAATCTGTCTGCGGTATGTGGTACAAAGCACATGCAGGCTAAGGTTGCATGTGTCTCTACATGCAGAGGTCTCTCTTCTAGTTTGTCCTGGGCTTAGCATATCTGTGGGTAAAGCAAGTTTAGGCTGTCTCCGTGACTCCTGTTCCCACGTCACCTGCCCCTTGGTCTGTGACCCCCCCACTGTCCCAAGAGGAGCCATGCTTCTGTCCCATATTGCCCTGTGGTTTGCACGTTTGTAGGGGTCGGAGCCACACCCTCAAAGGACACCTGTGCCCCAAACCACTTTGGCCTTAGAATGAATGAATGGGGCCAAGCTGCTGTCTGCCCTCCGGTGCCATGCACAGCACTGCCACCCCTGGGAGAAGCAGGCTGGCAGAGCCACTGAAGCAGATCTTTCACAGGATCCTGGGAGGTGAGGGCCCAGGCCGACCCTCCCCTGCCCACCTCACACAGTGTCTGGACGGGAGGAGTAGCAGTGCTTGGCAGTGCTTGGCAGCGCTCTGGCAGGTCAGAGGCAGCCAGGTGTTTTTGCACTAGGAAGAATCAGTGATCGCCTTTCTCAAGACTTCTATGGACCACACACATCATGGAGGAACAGAGTGCTCAGATAAAATCTAGTTTTGTAATCAATCATGGAAGATCCAGATATGGCTAACTTGGAGTTTAAGAGGGTCCTATCAGTGAAAATAATCCAATTTTTAAAACTGTTTTTAGTTGAATGGAAGTCACTTCTCAATAGGTTCAAGCTTTCCCCACCCCTTGGTTTTCAAGCATGTCAAACAATCTACGTCAGACGCTGCGAACACCAACTGCAGGGAACATGCACAGTCTCAGTGAATGGAGTCAAAGGGTTGCTGTCCTCCTTAGAAAGTTCTACGATGTCAAGGCAGTTGCTTATGTTTAACTGTGAACAAATAAAACTTTATTGTTTTGCACTACTCTGCTGTTGTTGGAGTGGCTGTGTGCTGGCCAAGGGGCTTGGGAGTGAAGGAATGGCACGGACTCCTGTCTGTGTGGAATGGTTACCTGAGTGGTGACGTGGGGTGCACAAGTCATAGCTTCTGGATTTGGGGGGTATACAAGTAGTCCATCTGCCTCAGAGTTCCCCCTCCAAAGAACAACGTGGAGGAAGGGGGTCACCTCCACCATAGCCTGGCCATCCCTGTCTTCATCCAAGGGGCTGGCTGCCTCAGATTTCAGAAAGTCCTTTAGATAGACTTGTCGAGGGCTGGCTAACTCTGAGCCTGTGACAAGGGACAGTGTAGCTGTCACCCCCCGCCCATGCTGAGTCCTTGCCCTTTGGGCCTTGGGCAGAGGTGGGACATAACCTCTACGTGATTTTGAGACACTTCCCCCACCAGGCTCCTGACTGCCAGGCCTGGGACCGGAGGGAGAGGAGCAGGACGGGAAGTGCACGGCACTTCCCTCCGAGGTGCATGCTCTAATCTGTCTGCGGTATGTGGTACAAAGCACATGCAGGCTAAGGTTGCATGTGTCTCTACATGCAGAGGTCTCTAAGCCTCGCTGCTTAGCGGCAGGAGAACCTCCTTTGGGACTGCAGTGCGGCAGTGTTTAGCTTGTCCAGACCATTCGGGGGCTGTCTAAATAGGTCTCTTGCTAGACAAGGCATTCTACACCCCTGAAGAAGCCTTCAGGCTAGCCCCCTGTGGACTGAGGCTTGCCCCTTCCCAGAGAGATGGCCCTTTCTGGAGGTGGGCTCTCAAGCTGGCTGCAGTGGCCTCCGTGCTGTCTGTGACAGGCTTTGCCTGTGTGGCTCCTATCCAGGGTCCTCTGATGTCTTAAAAGTGCAGGTTTCTTCGTGTTTTGTTTTCAGGGATAAAGCCCAGGAAGCAAGCAGGCAGAGTAATAGTAGAACACTTTATTATTCTTAACTGTCTCCCCCCGAGGAAGCAATAATACAGAAGCTAAGTCGTCCCCTGCGAAGGAAAAACCAACAGTCAGACCTTCCTTCTGGCAAGTTGAGAAGCCAGGGATGCACTGTACAATGCTTGGGACTAGACTATGCTGTGAAGACAAGGCCATCGTCCTACCTAATAGCCACCCATAGAATTTTGGTTTCTGCCATGGTCTCCCTCTCCCAAGTAAGAGGGAAAGGGTTCATCCCCTTTGTTTCGGCCCAGGGACTGAGTTTAATCTGCTGACCCGCTCCCTGTTCATGAGACAGCTTCTCTTGTAGAGAGGAACTATGGAGGTCCTGCAGCTGGCTCACTGCAAGGCCAGAGACCACAGCATGGGCGGGCCAAGCTCTGTCATACCAGCCATGGCTCAAGGGGCCTGGGGTCAGCCCAACACCTCTGGGACACCCACTTCCAGCGCCATATCATTTAGGCAATCAGTGAGGATCCTCTTCATCAACACAGAGCTTGGAGGCGGAAAAGTTAGAAGCGAAAGCAAGAGGGACCGAGGTTCTCAGTACTGTATTGGCCCCTTTGAGGTTCACAGTGGGGATGGAAGAACCAGAGAACGGACCAACCAGTGGAAAGCAAATGAACTGACAGCTGTTAGAGTTTCCCACCAGGCGGCCTCCACGGGGGCTTCAAGTGGCTGGCGTCTCTCCCCCTAGCTTTGAGGCGCTCTGCTGCAAGCTGCCTACACTTGTGTTTTCCTAACCAGCCCTTGGTAAGCATGGGCTGGGCAGGTCGGGTACCGGCTGCTGCAGTGGCTCCCTGGCCAGCCAGGAGCTCACTCACATTCTGCAGAACTTTGCAAGGCAGCTTCTCAGAACGGGCAATCCACTCTCTCATCAAGTCCAGGACTATGGGAATGAGGCTGACCACACCTCCATAATGGTTCCTCGCCTCGTCACAGCTGAGGTGGTTCACCACGTCATGAGGGTACCTGCAGGATAGTGACTGGATGGTGAACCATGCTGTGCAGACTTGGCATGGGGGCAAGCAGACCTCATGAACAACAGCCACTCCAGAAGGTTTGACAACTGGACATACACATGCTTGGGCTGTCCCCCACAGATCCAGATTCAGCAGGTTCAAGGCTACAAGCCCCAGGTACTTCTTAGTGTATGTAGAGAGTAAGAGCTGTCAAAGACCTTGAAGGAACCTACACCAGGGGGAGAACCTCCTGCCACCTTTGCAAACCTGGCCTTCAGTGCTCCTCACTCTAACCTCTAAGGAGCCCTAGAGGGGGTTGTGGGCTTGTGGTGCTGCGGGCTCTTCAGATTGGGCCTGAGGTGACCCACAGTGGGCTGCCGCCACTCCAGGGATGCGGCTCGGGTCCCCCCCTTCCACAGCCTCTTCACCCTCAGACTGGTGCTGAGTCCCAGGAGGCACTTTTGTCCTACTGTTTGTGGGCCTGTTTCAGGTTGGTGTGACCTGATCAGTCGTCTCAGTAGGTAAATGACTAAGGCTTCGGGACACTGGGAGACCTGAACTAGTCCCTATGACTGGGGACAGCCAGCTCGAGAGACCCTGTCCTCTCGGCAGGTGCCTTGCCCCCTTGCGTGTACCCATGATGGACTTACTTTGCTCTGAGGCTGCTCAAGTCGTTGCTTTGGCTAACCAAGGTTTTGCATTTCTCGAGCAGGTTGTTGGTGACTGGGGTACCTGAGTCCAGGGCCTCAAAGTGCTGGCAGAGCTTGTTCAGCTCTGAACAGATGTCCAGGAACATGAACAGGATCCGCCGGTCTGTGGAGTTATTGCAGTAGTGTTCCATGTAGCTCTGCACCTGCAAAGGCCAATGTGTCATGGGCTGGAGAGATGCCAGCCCCTGGGAAACCAACCCAGGCCCTCCAGGCTCACTGGCGACAGACACAAAGGATTCCAACGTACTGGTCACGATACACAGTTAGTGCCTGCGTCCCAAGCACCGTGCAAAAATACCTTCCCAGGCCTGGTCTCACTCGCTTGTCACCTAAGCCCTACACATTATGTATGAACTTTTTTTTTTTTTTGTCTTTTCGAGACAGGGTCCCTCTGTTGCCCCAACTGTCCTGGAACTCCCTATGTAGACCAGGCTGGCCTTGAACTCACAGAGATCTGCCTGCCTCTGCCTCCCAAGTGCTGGAATTAAAGGTGTGCACCACCATGCCTGGTCCTAAAACTTATTATATATCAGTGTTGCTGAGCCAGGGTCAATTGACATGTTTAGGGGATAAGCGTCCAGTGGGCTTGTGCAATATCACTAGGGCAGAGGGGAGTATTTTGTTGGGTTTTTTTGCTTTTTCTTTTTCCATCTTTTTGAGACAGGGTCTCCTTGTAGCCCCAGCTAGCCCGGAGCTCACTCTGTAGACCAGGCTGGCCTTGAACTCACGGAAAATCTGCCTGCCTCTCCCTCCTCTGTGCTGGGATTAAAGGCAGGCACCACCACCCCTGGCAAACTTTTAAAAATCCTCATTTTCAGCTGGGCATGGTGGCATCTGCCTTTAACCCCAGCACTTGGGAGGCAGAAGCAAGAAGCAGGCAGATATCTGTGAGTTCAAGTCCAGCCTGGTCTACCTAGTTCCAGGACAGATGGGGGTACAGGGAGACCCTGTCTCAAAAAGACCCCCCCCTCATTTTTGCGGATAAAGTCCCTAAATATTAGAGGTTCAGAAAGGTGAAATGCCGTGGCCCAGTGACTTCGCCGATTTACCTCCCAGATCAGCGGTCTGAGCCCATGACCCTGACTACCTAAGCCGCTGAGGAGAAGACAGAGTGAGAGTGCTTTGGGCTGCTTGAACTGCATTTAAAGGGTTAGGAAATGGGACCAGTGTTAAATGATTGTCCACATGAGCTCTCCGCCACACTCCATATTCAAAGAACTCCAGGGGTGTCACAAGGTAAAAGTCAAATAGCAAACCTAAAGCTGTAAACCGCCTGTGACGGGCAGGTTCTGCAGATACCTTGCCAAAGGAGCATACAAAAGAGCTGAGGACATTGATTCTCTAGTGTGTTTTAACTCTGTTCCTTGGTGGGCATGGGATCTTTCTCCAATTACCTCAGACCACCCAAGGGACTCTGCAGCTGAGCCCAGGCCAGGTGAAATGCCTGGTCTCATGTTAGGGAGAACTGGGTTAGCATCAGGCCTGACGGTCTGGGCCATTCATTTTGTGGTCAGCTACCACTCAACCAAGTAATAAAAGGAGGGGCCTCTTCACCTCCTCCAGCCCCCTACGCTGTCTTGTCTAGACTGCTAAGACCCTGTTTCTCAGCAGTCCAAAGGGATTGCTTTCAAGCTTGTAAGTGGCAGAGGCTTCTGACCACACTCCTGCCCAGGCACCTGCGGATGGAACCCACACTGAGGTGTGACCACATCAGAGTGGCATCCTTTGGGCTCTCTGGGAGTCGGGAGGGATGGGACCAGCAGACTGGCGACAGATTGCTGGGTGTAGGCATAAGTTGCACAGGTGGTTTTGTTTTTGTTTTTTTCCTCTGTGTTCAGCATTTTTCAAGTAAAATTATGATTTTTACAAAAATGTAGAAAGTGGCTCCCCTGGGCAATTTAAGTTTGTCCTAGCCCCAGCCAGGTCTGAGCAGGCACCCTTCTGGTCAAGTGACTCCTTTCCAGTAACCCCTGGTCTCAGGGTCCAACCTGTGTTTCTAGCTGTGTTGTGTCTGGGACCCCTGACTTCCTAGAAGGCCTCAGCCCCCACTGAATGAACTTGGTCAGTAGTTCACCTCAAGCAGGTCACTAGCAGTGTGCCTGGATGTTCAGTCCTCAGTTCTGAGCAGAATCTGATAGGGGTGACATTGTCCACCTAGTCACCACCAAATCCTCAGTGCTCAGCCCAGGACTGGCAGGTGACATCAGACACTTGAGTGCCTAGTGTGGACCAGGAGTTCTCCATGGATGTTTTCCTCATACAGGTGAGGAAAGAGCCTTAGAGGGTGGCCGACAGACCGAAGCCTTGGCTGGCTGAGTCTTGAACCTGTGTTTTAAGCACTGTTGGCTCACCTGTGGTAAACAGGGTAGAATGAGGGGACTCAGTGCATCGGTGAGGATCTGAGTCCCCCTTCTGACTTCTAATACCTGTCTTCTCTTGGGGCTCCATTGTTTTGTCTTTCCAATGAGCATATGGGGGTTTACCTCCCTGTGTTGTCGTGTCCCCCCCCCCCCCCCCCCGTGCTCTCCATTGCCAGGTGCCACCTGTTCAATGCTGGAGATGGGTCGGATCTTGTCATAGGCATTCTCCCTGCAGTGCTCCAGGGCGGCAATGAAGGTGAACTGCTGCTGCTGGAAGAGCTTGTACTTCTGCTCCATGCTGCGGAGGGACTCTTTCACCTCGTTCATGTTGGATTTCAGAGCTCACAGGACAGGAGATCTATGGGGAGGATGGAGAGCGCCTTGAGGTGCCAGGGTACAGACTCTCCCAGCAGCTCCAGAGGGCAGCATCTCCTGAGAGGAGTCTGCCTGCCCAGCTGGAGGTCTTCCCCCGCCCCAGGGAGGGACAGGGACTGTTGGCACCCCAGCTTTGTGGAGAAGGAAGCAGGTTCCGGAGGCCACACACTTGGTTCCTCCAGGTCCTCCGTTATAGCAGTACCAAGTTCAACCCTTACACATTTACTGTTCTGAGGTAATAATGTAAATGTACGTTTTGCCGTGGCTGAGGACAGTTTCTCTAGATTGCAGGTATCTAACACATGTGCATTCATACACATACATGTGCAGCCTCCAGGGCCTCTCTGTGGCAGAACTTGGTTTAAAGGACAAGCCACAAACCAGCGGAGCACTTAAAACAAAAATGTCTGAGTGTGCTGGCTCATACCTTCAATCCCAGCACAAGGTAGGGCAGGCAGATTCTGTGATTTCCAGGCCAGCTGGGGCAACAGAGTGAGACCTTGTCTCAGAAAACAAAAGTCCGGGGCTGGAGAGCTGGCTCAGCGGCTGCTCTTGCAAAAGACCTGAGTTCAATTCCCAGCACCCACGTGGTGGCTAACAACTGTCTGTAGCTCCAGTTCCAGGAGACCCTGATGCCCTCTTCTGGCACTGCATGGCATGGGTGCACTTACATACATGCAGACAGCACCACACACACACACACACCACACACACACACACACGTACACACACAATTTAAAAAAGGATTAATAAGATAAAGATGCTACAAGATGAAGGAGCCAGACCCAGCAAGGTCGAATGTATCCTGAGGACAGAGTGGAATGGGGAAGTGTTCCTGCTCTGTCCCCTCCCATATCCTGGACTCTGAGCAGGGCTGGAGCCAGGCAGTGGGGGAGGGGGTAGAACACCTCTGTAGAAAAGAAATGGCCGGGGCTGGAGAGATAGCCTAGCGGTTAAGAGCACCAACCGCTCTTGCAGAGGACCCAGGTTCGATCCCCAGCACCCACATGGCGGCTGAGAACACTGTCTGTAACTCCAATTCCAAGAGAACTCCAACTTCCAGGGGAATCTGAGACCCTCTTCTGACCCCTCCGAGGCATTGCACGACACGGGTGCAGACAGTACATTTCCTACATGCAGACAGTACATTCATACACATACAGAAATAAAAAAAAAAAAAAAAAAAAAAAAGCAGGGGAAATACAGAACTGTGCATGGACCAGAACATGGTCGCCATGAATTGTCGACCCACAGATCAGAACTTAGAGGTGACTGGGGGAGGCCCTTAGAGACATGGGGCCACACCAGATTGTACCCCATTAACCTGAGTGGGTACCTAGTGCAAATTTCTCCCAACAGCTGGGAGCAGCTGCAGTCCTGCTGGTCCGTCCATTGCAGGGCCAGGCAGGGAGCCCCTTTTCCTTTCTTCCTTCCTTCCTTCCTTCCTTCCTTCCTTCCTTCCTTCCTTCCTTCCTCCCTCCCTCCCCCCTCCCTCCTTCCCTCCCTCCCTCCCTCCCTGATTGCAGCACTCTACCTAGCTTACTGAGCACCTGTCATGCCCTCCACCTCTTCTGCATGGGGCAAGGCTGGCTTTCTTGGGCACAGTGGTTTTCCATGAAGTAAGGGTCAAGGAGAAGGGTTTGAGGCAAAATTTAAGGGGGTGGGTGCCAAAAAACTTAGCATCCATTCAAGAGAAAAAAAAAAGTGAGAATAACCAAATTTTAAGAAAGAGTATCTAGTCTATACTGCCTAGCCCCACTGGAGCCTGTGACAAAGGGGAAAAATGGGTAATAACAAGCTTGGCCGGGCCCGGGCGTGGTGGCGCATGCCTTTAATCCTAGCACTAGGGAGGCAGAGGCAGGCGGATCTTCTGAGTTCAAGGCCAGCCTGGTCTACCGACGAATCCAGGACCAGCTGGGTCTACAGGGAGGAGACCCTCTCCAAAAAGATAAAAATAACAAGCTTGTATTATCCAGTTTTTAAAAAATTTTACTTATTTTTTATGTGTATGAGTATACTGTCTGCATGTAGGTTGGTGCACCCATGTCGTGCAGTGCTGCAGAGGTCAGAAGAGGGCGTCCGAGTCCCCTGGAACTGGAGTTAAAGACAGCTCTTAGCTGCCATGTGGGTGCTGGGAATTGAACCCGGGTCCTCTGCAAGAGCAGTCATCACTCTTAACCACTGAGCCATCTCTCCAGCCCCGTATTTATCCAGTTTTGATAGCTTATTCTAAATGGAGTTTTGGAGGCTGGAGAGATAGCCTAGCGGTTAAGAGCATCGACTGCTCTTGCAGAGGACCCGGGTTTGATCCCCAGCACCCACATGGCAGCTAAGAACTGTCTGTAACTCCAATTCCAGGAGAACTCCAGTTCCAGGGGAATCCGAGACCCTCTTCTGACCTCCGTAGCATTGCACGACACAGGTACACAGACCTGCATGCAGACAGTACATTCATACACATACAAAAATAAATAAATTTTTTATTTTTTTTTATTTTTATTAATTTTGTTTTCCGTATGTGTATGAATGTACTGTCTGCATGCAGGTCTGTGCACCCGTGTCGTGCAATGCCGCGGAGGTCAGAAGAGGGCGTCGGATTCCCCTGGAACTGGAGTTCTCCTGGAATTGGAGTTTCAAACGGTTCTCGGCCGCCATGTGGGTGCTGGGGATCGAACCCGGGTCCTCTGCAAGAGCGGTCAGCGCTCTTAACCACTAGGCCATCTCTCCAGCCCCATAAATAAAATTTTTTAAAAATAAGAAAAATAGAGTTTTGGTGTTCATTTTGGATTTCAGAAAATATTAACATATCTGTCTTGACTGTTGAGATTCAGCAGTCCTTCCATTCCATTCCCAGATGAGTGCCTTGCTCTCCTCCAGCCTGGGGGTTACAGAATCCAAGTTAGGACTATCTAGAAGTCTGAGCAGCATGGAGGTGGGTGTCCAGGGAGAGGGGTGTGCCTTGCCAGCCTGGCCTTTACCCATGGTACTCGGCATTGTGGTTGGCAGTGGCTGAGGTGGCCCTGGGACCACCAGTCCTAGGTTCAGATGACAAGCTGTTTTCAGTCATGACCTTCAGTGTCCTGACACAGACTGGGAGATATGGCAGCCACTCAGCCTTGTGGTGGCCACGCCATGAGGCAAAAAGTTGTACAGAAGAGGGGACTCCTGCGCCCAGAAGATGCTGTTTCCACAGGAGCCCCCAGGGCTACTGATTGAGCAGCGTGAAGATGGGGGTCTGCCACAACACGTACGGAGCCTACCTCAAGGGAAGCAAGGGCTGCCCTCCTGTCAGTGGGCAAGTTAGCTTGAAAAGAAGGGATCCAGGTGGGCTCTGTACTAGGCTGAGGGGCAAGGATGCAGGCCAGGGCCAGGCCAGGGAACCCTAGGGTCAAGGCTGTGTGTTTACAGGAAACTCTGTAGGCTTTTATTTGGTGAATGGGGCAGAGACAAGCACTACACTGAGTTCTTCCTACCCTGTCCTGGATGGGTATGGGTGCTGGGTTTTTTGTTTTTTTCTTTTTGAGACAGAGTCTCCCTATTACCCCAGCTGGCCTGGAACTCACTCTGTAGACCAGGCTGGCCTTGAACTCACAGAGATCCACCTGCCTCTTGCCACCACACCAGGTGGATGCTGGGTTCTACAGCAACGGGCAGGCCCTGCTGAAGTGGGAAAAGGACAGGGCAGAGCTTGAGGTGGAGAAGGAGTGGACCCGTAGAAGCCAGGACCATTTGGTCTTCAAGGTGTAGGGTTGGCACAGGATCTGCAGGGTCAGTAAAAGCTGCAGTCCTCCAAGAGCTGCTGGCCTGACGATGGTGTTAGATCATGTATCTGTGCACTAGGCCATGTCCCAGGGAAGCCCTGGGCATGCTTCATCTCAAGCCCTGGTGACCACAGCCTAGAAAGAATGACCACCACAATCACACAGGACAGGTAGCAGGAAGCTGAAAGCACGCAGCTAGGAAGTGGGCAAGACTCCACCTGTCACTCATCACCCTCCCTCCCTCCGCAGCTTCCCATTGGGATGACCATGGGTTCTGGAGGACAGACGATGGGTTGGCGCTCCCAAGCACTAGAAAAGTTCCACAACCGTTTGCAGGGTTCGTCCACTGTCTAAACTCAGAACCTCACTTCCGCTCCCATCCCAGAGTATCATTCATGGGACTGCTTTGGAATGATTCAGCTCCCCGCCACCCTCTCTTAGACTTCTCAGGCCGCCAAGTTTTCCACAGACACAGTGCTTCCTGGCCAGTGGCCTCACGAACCCCCTAAAGCAAGCCTGACTTGGTTCTTGATCCTAGCAACTTGTGACAACACACGTCAGGGATGTCACGAGGGAGGCTGTAACAAGCTATCCAAAGTGATAGTCCCTTGAAAGCGAGCCTCGGCAGCCAAATTAGAGTGGAAGAAAGGCGTGGGTGCGGGCGCTTCTTCCTCTCCGGGGAGGAGGGAGGAAAAATTGATTACTCCATAGGTTTGGGGCTTTAATTGATTTGTATTTTTCCAGGCTGCTAAAGAAGATTAGATCATGGATGAAAAGTGCCTAGGGCTTAAAATAAATGAGGAGAAAAGCAAACATTTCAGAAACGTCCAGGAAGCCCACGGAACCTCCCCGGTGCTGGGGGCAGGGGAAGCTGCTTCCCCAGCTGTCTTTGTAGTTGGCTTGACAAGCCTACCACGGACTGCCACTTTGAGGAAGCAGTCGTGGGACGGGGTGGGGGCTGGCTTTGCGTGGAAGGGTGTCAGAGTCCGGGATCAGGATGCGTACAGCCTAAACTTGGCTCTGCCTCTGATTTCACCCACGGTCCTGGGCAAGATCTTTCGCCATTGCTAGGTCTCGGTCTGTATCTGAAGGAGGGGTTTGGACTGGGGGTCTTCAAGTTGCTGCTTCCCCTGCTCCGTGACCAGCATCCAGTGCATGAGGAAAAAGGGCCCAAAGGGGAAATGACTGGCCCAAGGAGGCCCAGTCAACTACCCTACCCATCTGATCCTGCAGTCTGTTTCCTTGGAGGCAGGCAGAGTAGCATTCAAACATCTGCTGCCGTGGCTCAGGAGCACTGGGGGCGACCTAACTTTGTTTTTGACTTGTGAAGGCCAGCCATGTTAAGAGCCCTTGCTCGTCTTGAAGAGGACCTGAGTTCAGTTCCTGGCACCCACATCAGGCACCTCACAACCACCAGTAACTCTAGCTCTAGGGCACCTGCCGGCAGCCACATACCCACGTACACACACACACACACACACGTTTGTAAAAGTCTTCTAAGGGATGACCTCCAGCTAACCAACCTGGCTGAGGGCAAGATGAAGGCGGCTCTCAGGATTAAATGAGATATTGCTGTGGGTGGAAACCCAGGCACAGGGCAAACCTGTCCGGCTCACAAAGTCCAGAGGAGCCACACTGGACTCAGGGCTGTGCCTCCTTCCTCTCAGCGAGCACAGACAGTGGTTTGGAGTCTCCTCAGAGGAAGAGCTCCCATTATTGGCACAGCCTTCCCCCTGCAGCAGCATACTCCTGTCCTCTAAGGCCCTCCTCCCCGCCCGTGCCCCAGCCCCATTACCCTGGGTTGAGCAGGACTGGCCTCACAGAGCGCCCAGAAGCTGGAGGGCCTCGGTGGGTGTATGGGCCCCGGAGGGCGGAAAGGGCCTCCTCAGGACTCGGGAGTGGGTGGGGTCGGGCTGCGGACGCCAGGCGGCCAGGGCTGATTGTGACCACAGGTGCCATGACAATTGGGTCACATGACCACGCTGCCCAGCCCGGGACATCCGCCTAGGTTTCAGCTGGAGCGGGCCACCACACGGGTCCGCGGACCCCCTTTCCCTCTGCAAACGCGTGGCGTGTGGGCACATCTGCGCCTTCATGTGAAAGACAGAGAAATCCAGGTCCGGGGTGCGGGCCAGGGCTGACCCCACCCTTCCTGCGCTTGGGGCCATGTGGCCGCCCCAGGTGCAGGGCTGGCTTCCCGGCTGGATCCCCCTGGGGTGTCCTGGGTCCCCTCCGAGTGGCCCCTTCCTGTGTCCTGGGTCCCTGCGCTTGGCCCTCGGGGTGTCCCGGGGTCCCCGGCGTCCGCGAGGAGGGCGGGTCCGGCCGCCCTGGACCGAACTGGGTCCCAGGTCTGGACCCTGCTGTGCTGCGTGCGCTGTGAGTCGCCGGCCAGCGTCCTAGCAACGCGGTTACTAGGGAGCGGCGCGCAGCGGCAACATGGACGCGACCACACGCCCGCACCAGATCCCCCTAGAAATGCCCCAGTACGGAGAGGACCACCACCTCTTCGAGTTGATGCAGGTGACCTGGGCGGCAGGGCGGCCACAGAGGACCCACCGGGCCGACCAGCAGGGCGCAGGGCGGACGGGCCTGGCTCTGCTCCAGCCCGCAGCTAGGCAGGGGGGCGGGAGAGGGGGAGACGACGACATTCCCTCTCCTAGGTTCCCCTCCTTGAAATCCGGTGGCTGCCTCCCCGGGTCTCACAATCTTCCCTAGAGGTGCCTAAGCTGGGGGTGGGGGGTGTCCCCACCTGCTGGGTCCTGCAGCCCTGAGAAGTCCGCTCAGCCACTTGCCCTCAATAGACCAAATGCAGAGAAGACAAGGTGAAAAGCAGGGGAAGACTGGTTCAGTGTGACTATGTGAGAAACATAAGAGACCCAGTGCCCCCAAAGTCCGTTTTAGGGGTCCTGACATGAGGTTCAGCTTTAAACAGCGAGCAAGAGTTGTGCCCGACTCAGCTGTGGTCCCATGTCACTCAATGACCGTCATCTTCCGGTCTCCGCTGCAAGGCGGTCTGACAAGCTGTCAGAGCTATTTGTAATGTCTTCCTGGGAAGAATGTCCTTCCACACTCCAGTTTTTTCTTGTGCCCATGTGGGATTCCTGGGAAATTCCAGCTTCTTAGGGACCATCATTTGAATACTCAGTAAAGGAAGGGGCACACGTGTCTCCAGCATCTTTACTCCTGATCGGACTGGTTACAGGGACTGTCCACACTCAAGGTTGTAGGGAGCACTTGTATGAACCCACAGAAACAAAGCACCTCCCGCTCGTTCTTCTCAAAGCAGTTTATTATTCAGGCACATCTTTTCTCCAAGCTTCTGCTTTTTCCAAGCTTCTCTTCTCAAGACCAGAAAATCCCTCTATTTAGAAAGTCTATTTATCCACCTTCCCAGCCCAGGTTACGTGGCCTCAGTCTATTGGTATCATCTGGCCTGATCTTGCATACAGGGTGCACCTGCGCAGCTTGAACGGTGAGCGTGGCTTTACTTAGAGGTAGGAGGAAATCAGGTGTTAGTCATAAGACTTGGCTAAAGTCTCGGGCGCCATCCTGGGACCCTCGCCACACCTGCTCTCCACACAAGGTGGCATCCCCAGCCAGGCGGCTGCCTCCTCCTCTGCCCTTCCCCTCAGGACACAGCTTTCCCAAAGCCCTCCTCCCTCATCCTGGCTGCCAGCCCACTATGACCTTAGGCCAACTCTTTCCTCGTCTTCCCAGCTTTCCGTTTGTGCCCTCAGGGAACAAAGACTTTTTTTTTTTTTTTTGTCTTTTCGAGACAGGGGCTCCCTGTAGTCCCAGCTGTCCTGGAACTCACTCTGTAGACCAGGCTGGCCTTGAACTCACAAAGGTCCACCTGCCTACCGGACATGGTGGCACACGCCTTTAATCCTAGCACTTGGGAGGCAGAGGCAGGCGGATCTTTGTGAGTTCAAGGCCAGCCTGGTTTACAGAGCGAGTTCCAGGACAGCTGGGGCTACAGGGAAACCCTGTCTCGAAAATACCAAAAACAAAACAAAACAAAAAAAGATCTGCCTGCCTCTGCCTCCCAAGTGCTAGGATTAAAGACGTGCACCACCACGCCCGGCGGAACAAAGACTTTTAAGAGTTGAACTGAGAGGGCTTACAAGACCAGGCCCAGCTGGAGGTCAGGTTCTAGACCTTGTGGTTTTACTCTATCCCCAAAGCACAATGGTGCCTACACCTGAGCTCAGGGCAAGAAACCCATCTCCAGCAATCATGATTCCTTTGTAAGGCGTTAATGGTAGAGGGAGACAGAGAGTTAGGGATAGGAGACGGGGTCCACATCTGCTCTAGAGATCCTGGCCTCCATTGTGCAACCTTCATTGGGTTGATGGAGCAGTTACCAAGAAAGTTTTCAGCTAATTTTGACATTTTTTGTTCATGCTTTTTACCATTTCTTTGAAAAAACAAAAAACAAAAACATTTGGGGCTCAGCAGTTAAAAGCCGTGGGTGTTCCTCCAGAGAAGCCAGGTTTGATTTTCCTAACACCTACACGACTTGCAACTGCCTGTAACTGCTGTTCCAGGGATCTGGCTCCCTTTTCTGGCCTCCGAAGGCACTGCACACATGTGGTACACTTACATACATGCAGGCAAAACCCTCATACACATAAAAATAAATAAAACATTTTGTGCTGAAGAGATGTTCAGTGGTTAAGAGTGCTTCTTTGCTTTTTATAGTTACCAGCACCAGTGCCCTCTTCTGGTCTCCACGGGCTCCTGCACACACATAGTGCACATAGACGCACACAGGCTCTCTCTTTCTCTCTTTCTCTCTCTCTCTCTCTCTCTCTCTCTCTCTCACACACACACACACACACACACACACACACACACACACTGGGAATATTTTAAAATGCCACAAAAATGTATTTTCAAGTAACTGTACGCTCAGGAAATTATAAATATCCTATAGATCTCTGTTCTACCCTCACACCATGTTACACAGCAGAAAGACATTGCCAAAGTCTTGAAGCTGAACTGTGCAGGGTACTGAGGCCTGCATGCAAGGCTTCACATGGATTGGGTCCATTTTCTCCTGTGCTCAGGTTTCTGTGGTGGTGTGTGTGGCTCTTGAAATTTTATCAGACCTCTGTGGATTTTATCAGACTCTCAGATCCACTGTCACGTCCGCTTTAAATACCATTCTGGAACTCAGTTCATTTTCACAAACTTTTTCATTTCTTTTTGCCTCATCCTGAGACATACCTTTGGACATGACAGCTTTGGCCCATTTACTTTTCAAAGACACATTACCTGTGCAACCTCTCAACCAGCTAACATGGAAGCAGCACATCCAAGTGTGTGGTTAGCCCAGCTGTGGGGCAGAGCTGGGGAAGGGGAGGGTTTGAGACCCCAAGAAGGGAAAGGAACTTGCCAGTGAGATTTAGAGCGAGGACAGGACTTCTCATCATGGGCACTTTTTGCCACCATCTGTCCTCAGAGCACCAACACCTCTTCCTACCTGCACCAGCAGCCCAGGGTCAGTCAGCTATGTGCCACCCTGAAAACTTCTCACTGATACATTGGCTCAGTCGGGTTAAACGCCCAGAGTGTCCCAGGACTACTTGGACATTTGGCTGATATTCAGTCCTACGCTAGAGAGACACAAGTGGAAGCGATACCTGGTGCCCCCAGCTCACATCTACACCGGCCACCTGCTGTGACTGTGCCTTGTCTAGAGTGCATACAGGGGGGGCCCACAGAGCCCATGGCCTGCTTGGGGGAGTGGTGGGTGGGTGAGCAGGGATGAGGTGAGGCAGAGAACAGGTTCACACCACGGGGTTGCGCAGGAGCAGAGAGCAGTAGGGATCATCAGGTGCACTGAGACCTAAGGGGCATGGAGACGTTAGCCAGGTCAAGGAAGAGGAAGTGTCCCAAGGCCCCAGGACAATGGTGCCGGACCAAGGAAAGGCCTGTTTGAGAGGCACGAAGGAAGAAGGGTGGGGGGACCTGCCTGCTCTGCCCTCCTCAAGCCTCTGCTCCTGGAGACCCCAGGAGATGCTCCCATAGCTGGTCCCCATGGCAACCAAGGGCTCTGCAGGTGTTAACCTCCGGGTGCTTGTTCCCACAGAACATGTTGGAGCAGCTCCTGATCCACCAGCCCGCAGACCCCATCTCCTTCATGATAGATCACTTGCACCGGAATAATGACAATGGTAAGCAGTCTCTCCCCTCCTCCAAGGACCCCGTCCCACCCAGGCCACAGCCCTGACGCCCTCCACAGAGGACACTACCTGTGTCTGAAGAGAGTTCTTTGACAATTCGTGGTGGTTAATTGGAGAATCCCTTCACTTCTTTTGGAGCCTAATAAAAATTCTCTTGCCAAGTTATTAAAATGCAAAGCTCAGAATGGCCCACACAATCAATTATTAATGCTTCCGTCCGCCCTGGCTGATGTCGCCTGTTGGGTTTAAGCTCTCTGATCACTCCACCTGTCAGGTGAAGTTTGGCTTCTGGTCCACCTAGACAGGCAAACACTCGGGCTTTTCCACTGGTCTTATTAGCAGTACCTGCTAATGAATTGCAGAGTTGCCAAACCTCCATGGAGGGCAGGTCGACCAGACCCCAGGCCAGAATGCAGAACTGGGAAGGGGGCGGAGGGGGGCTCTCAAGCAAGCAGGGCCCCTCGCTGCATTCCAGGGGGGTAGATTTGCCAAGTGGAGGGTGGGTCCTGCCCTAGGTGAGCTTTTGGAGGAACTGGTATCTTAATCCTTTGGTTTGGTTTGGTTTTTCCTTTGGGTCATGAGCTGTGCTGAGGGAACTTTCAGCCCACCAGTAAAGTCAGCATTCAGGGCAGCCTCGAGGGACAAGGTCTGAGCTGCCCTGTGGTGGGATCTGACTGCCTACAGCCAGAAATGATGCTATGTTGTTTAACAAAAGCTTCAATTTTAAAAAGGTAGAGAGAAGGACTAGAAAGATGGCTCAGTGGTTAAGAGTCCTTGCTGAACATTCATGAGGACTGGAGTTGAGATCGCAGCACCCATGTAACAAGCTGGTTGTCCTACAAACACCTCTAAATTCAGCTCTGAGATCCAATGCCCTCTTCTGGCCTCTTTGAAAGCACAGGTGGACATACCCTATGGATACAATCTAACAGACACAAACACACACCAGTAGACACACACATACACGAATAAACAAATCTTGTGATAATTAGCTATAATTGGCAACTTGATATATCTCAGTGACGATTGTCTACATGGGTGGCCCATGGGCCTGTCTGGGTGGGGGGATTGTCTTAATTAAGTTAATTGGCCAGGCCTGGTGGCACATGGCTTTAATCCTAGCACTTGAGAGGAGAGGCAGGCAGGTCTCTGTGAGTTCAAGGCCAGCCTGGTCTACATAGTGAGTTCCAGGACAGCCAAAGCTTCAGGGAGACCCTGTCTCAAAAAGACATATATATATATATCAATTGATGTGGGAAAAACCAGCCCACTGTGGGTGGCACCATCTCCTAGGCAGGGGTCCTACACGGCATAGGGGAGGGGAAATTGAGCTGAGCACAAGCAAGCGAACATGATGCATTCATCTCTCTGCTTCTGACTATGGATGTGACCCAAGCAGCTGTTTGAAGTTCTGCTTTGACTTCCCCACAATGACTGACTGTAGCCTGGGATTGTAAGCAGAAATAACCCTCTTTCTTCCCTAAGCTGCTTTTTGTCCAGATATTTTCTCCCAATAGAAATGAAAGTAAAGGGAATCTTAAAAGAGAAAGGGGGCTGGAGAGCTGGCTCGGCATTCGAGAGTCCTTACTGCTCTTCCAGAGTTCCCAGGCTCTGTTCCCAGCACCACGTGGTGGCTATCAACTATCTGTAACTCCAGTTCCAGGGGATATGGACCCCATTTTCCCACTCATAGGCATGTATAGGTGCAACTCACATACATGCAGGCAACACACACACACATTTAAAATATTTAGAGGGAGGAAAGGAGGGGGGCCAGGGAACAGGCTCCATGTCTGTTGATGTGCCCTGCTCACACATCTTGATGGTTTATCGGGGTGAGAAGCCTCTTGTACCCCAATGCCAGCACATGGAGCTGAGCAGGGGATTCGAAGAGAGCTCCACTATCTCTTTCTGAGGCTCTCCTGAGGTACAAATGGCTGAGTCTTGGTATTTGATCCAGGTGTCCTGGTGCTCGGCTGAGGTTAACTGATACCCTAGATTGGATGGAAACTGAGCTATGACAGGAGGGACAGGTAGGCTCCTCAGCCACTGCTCCAGGCTGACTGCTTACTATGCTGGGCAAGCGGGAGGTTCTGTCCTCCCCAGTTGGCCTGTACCCCTCCCAGGGTCCTCACTGCTACAGACCAAGGCTCGCTCTCTCCTCCCAGATGGAGGAGGGTGTCACCAAGCTGTCCTGTCAGTCCCGAGCTGCTGGCTACATTTCTACTCTAGCTCACTCTCTCCTCACCACCATAGATGAGGGATGGTTCAGGAAGCACAGGAAAAGTTAAAAGGAAGTGAAAGTGAAGGGGAAAAGGGAAAGACCAGAGCCGAGCTGCAAGTCCGCGTCCCACCACCAGGGGGCCCTCGGCGCCCTGTCTTCAAAACGCCCTCGGTTCAAGCTGTCCGGCTCCTGTCTCTTCTGTAAAGCAGGTGTGCTGAGACAGAGGCTGTGAAGCTTGGGTCTAGCCTGTGGCGGCTGGGGCGCACGGGGGCGGGGGCGGGGGTGACCACACCTTATATTCCTAAGCTATGCAAGGGTTTCAGGAGATGCAGTGTTGAATTTCTGCTTGTGAAAAGCTTACTGAGATTTTTCTAAGTTAAAAAACTTAGAAAATCATGGGGCTGGGCATGGAGCTCAGCTGGTAGAGTGTTGCCCAGCGTGCACAGAGCCCTGGGTTCTATTCCCAGCACCCCATAAACCAAGCACGGTGCCGCACACTCGTGATCCCAGCACTGGGGGGTGGAAGCAGGAGGGACAAGTTCAAGGTCATCCTCTGACATATATCAAGTCGGAGGCCACTCTGGGGTACACAAGAAGGAAAGAAAGAAAAAGAAAAAGAAAAAAGAAGGAAGGAAGGAAGGAAGGAAGGAAGGAAGGAAGGAAGGAAGGAAATAAATGTGTGTGGTGCTGAATTTGTGACCCTCCCCAGCCCTGTCTGTGCAGGTGTCCCCAATTGGGGATTCTTGAGCCAGTTCTTCACACCAGCCTGGAGTGAGGAGCCTGGACTTGAGGGGGCTTCTGCTTCCTGTCCCCACCCTGCTGCACTGGCTGCAAATTGGCGTTTCAGTATCAACTCCCTGCCAGAGTTCTCAAGCCCCATGGGCTTCTGGGCTGGATGCTGTATAGCCGACACCTGTCAGGCTTCCTCTGTGCGTGGTGGTCCCCACACCCCCTGCTTCCACACACACTCAGGCCTGTGGCTTTGCAAAGGCTGCATTCCACAGAGCCTTCGTCTGTCTCCCATACTGTGTCTGAGGCTGGGAGAGGAATCTAGACCTGCACTGAGGACTCCTCCCCATGGCTGGCTTCCCACCCACGGGCCACTTGAATGGGTGTGGATTTCAGGCCTTCATGCACTTCAGGCACTAGGTCCCATAGTGATTACTCAGCAGGTTAATTAGTACCCACACCCACCCCCACCCCCCAGGTCTCCAAACTACTCTCAGCAGCTGGGCAATGTTTATGGGATATCTGTATCCTTTGGCTCAATTTCCAACCCCTTAAATGAGGACAAAAGTATTCACAGGCTTCCCTTCCCAGACCAGGGAAGTAGAGAATGGGGGGAGGAGAAGGGGGAGGGGGAGGGGAGGGGGAGGGGAGGGGCAGGGGCAGGAGCCAACCTTTTCTGAAGCGTCTGGGATTAGCTTGAGCCTCTCTGCTCTGGAGGTTTGGAGGGATCCATGGTATCCAACATGCATTTCCTTTGCCCTGGGCTCATAAGAGGAGTGACATGCCTTCTAGCCGCGAAACCACAAAACTGTCCTGTCAACCAAAGCTGGGACCACAGTCTTCCTGCCCGCTGGGAATGGAGCAAACTTGGGCACGCACAGCACAGCACAGCACAGCACAGCACTGCAATGGCCAGTGTGGTGCATAGCACAGCTCAGGACTCATCCTAGCCCGTGAACGCACACACGAGGGAGCGAAGGAGTCCAGCACGCCGGCTAGCAGCCCCTTTGCCTTGAGAAAAGCAGTTTTAGTACAAAGTGAGCATTTACAGTGGCCCTGGGCAATATTAGAGCAGGTGGTGGCGGATATAATGGTGTGTTTCGCTTCTTATCAAACGTTTGTCCAGGAAAGCCGTGTATTAGAGCTTCGATACCTAAGGGGTTCCTTGTGAATTTTAAATCATGCTCGTAGTTAAACCTCAAAAGGCTCCGTGGATGGAGAGGTTCTTTGATTTCCTTTGAAGTGGTTGTTGGAGGTTGATTACTCTTGGCAGCCGAGCAGCCTTTTATGACACTGTTTATAAATAATTACTTCTGAGCAGAGCTGGAGTTTCAAGGTGTTAGATTTTAAGAAACTGAAATTAATCACATAAATGAGTACGAGAAATTAGGTGGGAGGAAGGACCGTGGTGTTTCCCTTTTAAAGTATTTTCTTAGACGTGTACAATCTGGGTGCCACTTACTGGAGCCTAGAACGTAAGGAAGAATTTCCCCTCTAGCCCCAGCCCAGGGCCTTTGCCAAGGCTAACACATCAGACAGCAGTTGGGAGCTGGAGTTGGTCCCAGAAGGCTGTCCTTGTTCCCCAGCTCCCCATCTCTGAAACCTGATGGGTCTGGCTGGCGTTCAATAGAATGGACAAAGGCCTGTGCTCCGAGCTCCATTAGAGTGAATGTGGTCCTCACTGCCTGGCACGAGGCTCTCTGCTTTTGATGGCCCTCCCTTCTGTCCTCCAATCACGCTGTGGCACTCACCTCATTCTTTCACCTGACTATCCCCGAAGCTACTTTATTTGCAGATTTGGCCTGGCAAGCAGTGTTTCCTACCTGCTGAGGCTTCTCACAGACAGAGGCCCGGGGAGTCCTTGCCTTGGTCTGTGAGCTTAGAGTGGGAATGGACCACTCGTATTATGCCCTGAACCCCTGGCCTGAAATCCCTAGTTTCCATGACAGCCTGCATCATGCACTGCCCCAGTCAGACAAATCCCTCACAAGGGGTCTGGAGGGCCTGGTTCCTGGGTGTTAGCAGTACTCTGGCTGGTGGCAGCCTGTGGCCCACAGAACATGGAGAATTCAGGATGCAGTGTCTGGCAGCTGGCTCAACAGTGTTCTTCCTCAGACCATCGGGTAGCCTCACTTGGGGTGTCATTCTTTTTTTTTTCTTTTTCTTTTTGGTCTTTTTGAGACAGGGTCTCCCTGTAGCCCCAGCTGTCCTGGAACTCACTCTGTAGACCAGGCTGGCCTTGAACTCACAAAGATCTGCCTGCCTCTGCCTCCCGAGTGCTAGGATTAATGGCATGTGCCACCATGCCCGGCTGGGGTGTCATTCTTTTTTCTTTTTTGTTTTTTAATTTTTATTTATTTTTGTATGTGTATGAATGTACTGTCTGCATGCA
>VZQC01013594.1:4001028-4036101 GCA_009823505.1 Rhizomys pruinosus
GGAAATTTGGACAGAGATCAGTTTAAACCCAAGCAGCCTGGCAGGGTGGCCAGCTGCTGGCCACTAAATCACTGGCTCAAAGGATACCATCTGGTTCTTTTTCTGTGTCTGTCTGCAGAGTGGACTGTCATGCATGCCTCTCCTCTGCACAGTATTGAATCCTCCAGAGTCACGTGACAGGAGAGGCTCAGGCGAGTCACAGCATGCAGTGTCTACGTGTCCCCTTGTGGCAGGGCCAGGCTAAGGGCTCGCTTCCCATGAGTACAGATGGGGTGACATCACCAAGGCCTGTGGTGGCTGGGACTTTGGGCTCACATCCACACACTGGGTCCTGAGTCCTCCCATCTGACCCATGGCCCCCCTCCCCTCCCCCACCCTTTCACTATGACAAGCTTCTGTAGGAGGAAGAACATTCCAGAGCTGGGACTTAGAGCCACAAATAGGCTGCGAATTTTTATTTTCATTTGCATAGAAATGCACGCATTAGAAAACAAAGACTTGCCTGTCTTGGGTTTTATAAATCTAGCTCATACACCCAGGCTTCTTTCCATTATTTCTTCTGTAAAAGGATGGGGGGGATACAATTTGCTAAATAAAAAGGCATAAATATATATATGAAGCATCGAAGGTCGATTTACATAAAATACAACTTTATTTGAGAGAGTGTCCCCGAGACAAAGTCCCTGTTTAAAATGCTTTATGGCGTTTGAAAATCCCAATTGTTCTGATATTTATTAGTTTGGCAAACAAGTTACCGTGTCCGTATCCCTGCGGAGATAGAAAAATAGACCATCTCTGTGATCACTTACCTCTCTAAACACAGGGAATGTGTGCTGGGGGTGAGTGTCTCCTAGCTGCTGGGTTACAAACGGCCATGTCACTGGCAGAAATGAAATCTGAGGAGGAAAGAAATAAATATGTGTGGAGCGGCGCGGACGTAGGAGGCCACTTTGTCATGCCGAGGTCTGACATTCAAATCTTTTTCTCCCACAGTCCCGAAGATTGTGATCTTAGGTCCACCGGCTTCAGGGAAAACTACCATAGTAAGTGTGCTATGCTGAGCACTGTGGTGTTGGGAGATCTGGTTTAGATCCCGTGGAAAGGAGGGTGTTCATCTATGCATTGTCCTGTTGGCTTCCTCCGTGTCGTGAGGTTGCTGACTCCCAGGTCACCAGCCTCTCGGCCCTAGGTATGATAGTCGTGCCCAGCCGTGGTACCGCTTCTTCACTGGGCACGTGCTCAGCAGTACCCTGAGCACACTCTCAGCTGTATTTGTAGGATACATTTGGGAGGGCATCTTTTTGAGACAGGGTTTCCCATAGCCTCAGCTGGCCTGGAACTCCCTATGTAGACCATGGCCTGGAACTCACTATATAGATGAGGATAGCCTCTGCCTACCTCTGCCTCCCAAGTGCTGGGATTAAAGTCATGTGCCACCATACCCAACATGTAGAATACATTTTTAGAAGTGTTAGGCCAGCCAGACAGCACATTTCAGAGGCTTCTAGCATGGAGTCTTAAGGTTCAGTCTTATGGGGCTGGAAAGATGGCTCCTCAGTTAAGAACACTGGCTGCTCTTGCAGAGGACCCAGATTTTGTTCCCAGCCCCTTCATGGCAACTCACAACCATTCATAACTCCAGTTCCAGGGGAATCTGACACCCTCTTCTGGCATCTATAGGCATTGCCTGACATGGATGAACTTACATACATGTAGGCAAAATGTTTATAGACATACAATAAAAATAATAAATAAATATTTAAAAGAAAATAGCCAAGTGTGGTGGTACATGCTTTTAATCCCAGCACTCAGGAGGCAGAGGCAGGTAAATCTCTGTGACTTCAAGGCTAGCCTGGTCTACATAGCAAGTTCTAGGCCAGGTGGGGCTACAAGGAGACCCTGTTTCAAAAAGACAAAAAAAAAAATTCAGTCTTATTATTTGAATTGTGAAATATTTCAAGCAAAAAAAAAAAAAAAACCACAGAAACTGTAGCATAGATACTCATGTGTCCAGCTCTGAGATTTTCATATCTTTTACTCTTAAATTTAAAGAAAAAGTAGCATTATTGATCCAGAAAATACCTTGAGCCAGGCACAGGCCACAGTTTGGGGGAAGAGAAGATAAAGACTGGACCAATGGTCTTAGGCTAGGAGGCACCTGCTGTGCCTCCCCTGGGGTCCCCTCTAGCCACAGATGCCTCTGCTTCCCTGGAGCCAGGCTTTTTTCCTTCTTTTGTTAGACTTCAGTCATGGTGGTCAGGTGTTCTAACCATCAGCAACACTCCCAGCCCCTCAGACATGTTCTTATAGCAGATTGGAGATGGACTTAATTCTTTTTTTTTTTGGTCTTTTCGAAACAGGCTCTCCCTTTAGTCCCACCTGGCCTGGAGCTCACTATGTAGACCAGGCAGGCTGGCCTTGAACTCACAGAGATCCGCCTGCCTCTGCCTCCCAAGTGCTGGGATTAAAGGTGTGCGCCACCATGCCAAGCCTAATTCTGTCATTTTAAAATTTTGGTTTTGGACAGACAGATTCTCTAGCTGCAAATTCAAAGTCCTCCTGCCTCAGCCTCTCAAGTGCCACCAGACCCCTCCTTGAGTGAAGTTAAGTGTTGTTTTTTTTAAATGATGCATGTGTATGTATAACCGTGTTTGTATGCACATGCGTATGTATAACAGTGTTTGTATGCACATGCATATGTATAACCGTGTTTGTATGCACATGCGTATGTATAACCATGTTTGTATGCACATGCGTGGAAACTAGAGGATATCCTTGGGTGTCCTGGTCATAAATGACATCCACCTGCTTGGAGATAGGATCTCTCAGTGGTCTGGAACTCACCATTAGGCTACAGTGCCAGGCAGGTGAGCCCTGAGAATTCTTCTGTGTCCACCTTTACAGCATAGTGATTACCAGTGCACCACTGTGCCCAGCAGTTTTTCCTAGGTTCTGAGGATTGAATTCAAGTCCTTGTGCTGACTGCTGACTGAGCCACCTCTCCAGCCCAGTGCAGTTGTTCTTGATGGTTTTTTTTGTTTGTTTGGTTTTGTTTTGTTTTTTTGGTATTTTTGAGACAGGATCTCCCTGTAACCCCAGCTGGTAGCCTGGAACTCACTATATAGACTAGGCTAGCCTTGAACTCACAGAGATCTGCCTGCCTCTGCCTCCCGAGGGCTGGGATTAAAGGCATGTGTCACCAACCACACCTAGCTTTAAAGACGGTTCTTGTTTTTTTGTTTTTTTTTTTGGTCTTTTCTAGACAGGGTCTCCCTGTAGCCCCAGCTGTCCTGGAACTCACTCTGTAGACCAGGCTGGGCTTGAACTCACAAAGATCCACCTGCCTCTGCCTCCCAGGTGCTAGGATTAAAGGCATGTGCCACCAAACCCAGCTCAAAGAAGGTTCTTAACCACCATGTGGGTTCTGGGAATCGAACTAGAGTGCTCTGGAAGAGCAGTCAGTGCTCTTAACTGCTGAGCCATCTCTCCAGCCCCTGTTCTTGAGGTATTTATCTATTTACTGTGTCCACTGACTGGTTTTTGCTTTCCTTTCTGCAGGCAATGTGGCTGTGCAAACATCTCAACAGCAATCTGGTCACCAAGGAAAACTTGCTGGAAAAAGATCACTTCAACGTGGCTGCGACAGCCAGATCATACTTACAGACTACTTCCAAGGTAGGGCTGGCCCCTGGTCAAAGTGATAGGGACAGGGCGGCAGGGACTTCCTACTAGTTTGCATTTTCTTTTTTTTTTCTTTTTTTAAATTATTTGAAAAAAATTTTTTTTAGTTATTATTTGTTATGTGTGTGAGTGTACTGTCTGCATGTAGGTTGGTGCACCCGTGTTGTGCAATGCCTCGGAGGTCAGAAGAGGGCATTGGATTCCCCTGGAACTGGAGTTACAGACGGTTCTTAGCTGCCATGTGGGTGCTGGGGATCGAACCCAGGTCCTCTGCAAGAGCAGCAGCCGATGCTCTTAACTGCTCAGCCATCTCTCCAGCCCCAGTTTGCATTTTCTTTTGATTTGACTGAAAAGAAAAGTGACAGGTGAAAGGAGATGCAGACGGATGGACGTGATGGGGAAGGGGGAATTCAGAACTCAGGCCAGGACCCTGCAGGGAAGGAGACAGGAGCAAGCGGTGCTGTGCTGTGCTGTCCTTGACGAGGCAGGTGGACTGGTCTTGGGCCTTTTCTTCTCAGGGTCAGCCAAATGAAGGAGGTAAAGGCAGGGCAGAGGCAATGAGGTGGTCTCTGTCTCACAGATGGTGAACCTGGTGGCCTGGGCCTGGCTGGACCTGCAGGGCTGAGTTGAGCTATTATTTATTTATTTATTTATTATTTATTTATTTATTTATTTAAATATTTTGTTGGGGCTGGAACGATAGCTCAGCAGTTAAGAGCACTGGCTGTTCTTACTGAGGACCCAAGTTTGAATCCCAGTACCAATATGGACATTAGCAACCATCCATAACCAGTTCCAGGGGATCCGACGCCCTCTTCTGATCTCTGCAGGCATTGCATGACATGGGTGTACTTACATACATACATGCAGGCAATACACTCATACACATAAAATAAAAATAATAAAAAAAACTTGGGTGGTGATGCCTGGGTCATTTTTATGTGTATGAGTGCATTATTTGCATGCATGTAAGTGCACCAATGTGTGCCGTGCCTGTGGAGGTCAGAAGAGGCTGATGGATCCCCTGGAGTTACAGATGGTTGTTAGCTGCCATGCAGGTGCTGGGAACTGAACCCAAGTTCTCTGCAAGAACAGCAAGTACTCTTAACTGCGGGGCCATCTCTCCAGCCCCAATAAATATCTATTTACTTTTTATATAGGGACTTACTGTATAGCCTTGGCTGGCCTCAAGCTCACAACTCTGCACAAGTGCTGGGATTAAAGGCATGCACCCCAATGCCTGGCTAACCAACTATTTTATTAAAACTTAAAAAATGTATTATTTATTTTTATTTTATGTGTATGAGTGTTTTGCCTACACGTATGTAGTCCACACATTTGTGCAATGCCTGTGGAAGTCAGAAGAGGTACAAGAGCTGTCCATGCATCTGCCTGTCAGAGGACAGCCCTATGCAAGAGTTTGGTGTGTGAATGTATGTGTGTGTGCACATGTGTGTAGAGACCAGAGATTAATAGTGGGTGTTTTCCTACTCTCTACTCATCTTTTGAGATAGGGTCTCCTGTGGTACCTAGAGCTCTCTAATCAGATTAGGCTGGCGGCCATAGAGGCCCAGCGTCCACCTCCTTTGCTCCCAGTCTAGTGTTTAAGCACACTATTTCTCTTTAGTCAAATAGAAATATAAAGTACTTCTTTTTTTTTTGTGTGTGTGTGTGTTTTTGAGACAGGGTCTCCCTGTAGCCCCAGCTGTCCTGAAACTCCCTCTGTAGACCAGGCTGGCCTTGAACTCACAAAGATCCTCCTGCCTCTGCCTCCCAAGTGCTAGGATTAAAGGTGTGCGCCACCACGCCCGGCTGTAAAGTACTTCTTTAAGATCCCCTTTAGGGTGAAAAACAGCAATGTGTCTTTAGATATTCCTCCCTGAAGTCCAGGCTCATCCTGTCTTTCCTATGGGACTCCCATATCTGTGGATACTTGGTATCACTCGTTTTCCAGGTCCACTAGGGCCCTCTATCTGTGGCCTGTAGTCAGAACCACTGTCCATTCACCCACTGTCCAGCCCGCAATTGGGCCGCTTGGCATTCCCACTGCTTAAACTCCAGAGCATGGGAGCCACACACACAGTAGCTGGTGAGTTAAAGGCCAGCCAGACGCAGCCAGCTGTTACCCTCACCCATGAGACATAAACACAAACCAGATGACCTTGAAGCCCAACTCATGCACCCAGTCACCCACAGTTACACACTATGCCAAAGGGCACCTTTTCTGGGTTGTGCAGATAAGAGTGGCCTTAGCAGACAAGCCCAGCAGAATTCAGGGCAGTGCTGAATGTCCCACTGGGATAGGTGAGAACTCGAAGGTCCCTTTTCCCAGTGTCCTCTTCCCTGTTGTCCTCTTCCCCAGTGACTCCTTCCTCAGTGTCCTAACCAACCACTTATCTCAAATAGCAGTTAGTCCAGGTCTTTCCAGGGCCTGACCACCAGGTGAGCAAGACCTTGGGCTCTCCCTGCACGCGGACATCTTCACCACAACCTCCTGTGGCTATAGTTCCTCTGAGAACTTGGAAACGAGTGTCGGACCTAGGGTCTGCCAGTGAATGGTGCCAGGCAGGACAACCCTGTGGGCTCAAGGAATAGGAGAGCACCTGGGCTGCCCAGGTGCAGGGGACCAGTGGGGCACACATTCCTGGGCCCGGATGGACAGTACCCAGCTGCCCGGGCCTTAGCCTCTTCAGCCTATATGGGGCTCTTTAGCTCTACTGGGAACCCCCCTTCCCTTCTTCCTTCCTCTCAGCTACTCATGATAGTCACTCCATCTAGGGCTCCTGTGTTCTCTGTCCAAATGACTCAGAAGCAGCCCCAGACCCAGATCAGCAAAGCAGTGTGTCGGGCCAGCTGGCCAGGCACAAACAGTCACTCTGCTATGGTGTGCAGGGGGCTCTGTGCGGCACAGGACATGACCAGGAGGCCCTGGCAGTGGGGGACCATCTCAGAATGGGGTGGTGTGCATAGGTGCCCCGCTCCAAGTTAGCCTGTGACAACAGCTTGACAAAGAGGGAAGACCTGGATTGGCAGATAAGCCACTAGCTGTCCCCAGCCTGGAGAGAGTTGGGGCTGTGGGAGCAGTGTCAGGGATATTAGTTTGGGGTGTGGGAGTGTGGTCCGATGAAATGGTTGCCACTTTCTGGGCTAAGGATGCCCTATTAGGCTGTTCTAGTTTGTCTTCAGTTGTCACAAAACAATACACACTTGGGAAGGAAAGGGTTTATTTGGCTTATATCTCCCAGGTGACCGCTCAGCACTGTGAGGGAACTCAGGGCAGGAACCACTGAGTTTGTCACAGCAATAGAAAGCAAACCAGAACAGTCTCTCATTGAGACTACCACCGAAGCACCTTCAGAGGCACTGGCTTGAGGAGCACCCAGGTTGTAGAGTTAGGGCTCACAGCATGGCTTCTTTAAAAAAAAAATTGTTGCTGGGTGTGGTGGCACACGCCTTTAATCCTAGCACTTGGGAGGCAGAGGCAGGCAGATCTTTGTGAGTTCAAGGCCAGCCTGGTCTACAGAGTGAGTTCCAGGACAGCTGGGGCTAAAGGGAGACTAAAAAATTTTGTTTATTTATTATTTTATTTTATTTTTTATTTTTTATTTTTGTATGTGTATGAATGTACTGTCTGCATGTAGGTCTGTGCACCTATGTCGTGCAATGCCGCGGAGGTCAGAAGAGGGTCTTGGATTCCCCTGGAACTGGAGTTCTCCTGGAATTGGATTACAGACGACAGTTCTCAGCCGCCATGTGGGTGCTGGGGATCGAACCCAGGTCCTCTGCAAGAGCGGCCAGCGCTCTTAACCATTAGGCCATCCCTCCAGCCCCCCAGCATGGCTTCTTAAGGGTGGAGCTGTGACGCTGCTGGGCCAGGAAGGGCTTTGAATCCAGTGTTAGAATACCCAGGCCTGTCCCCCCAGACACTGAGGATTCAGGCCAACCGGGGACACTGCAGCTTCTGTTTATTCTGAACAGTTGGCTGTGAAGGATTGCACTGTATGCAGAGCCGTGAGGAGCTCCAGGGGTCCGGGCCTGGCTTAGCTGGAACCATGTCAGGCCCCACAGCTTTAGGATCTGTTTGGAACCACCTGGCCTAGTGCTTTCAACTCTTACCCAAGGCATGATAGAAACTACTTGTGGCTGCAGCCCACCCCACTCACTTAGAGCCAATCCCCAGGGGTGGGATCAGGCCATAGCATTTAAAAGTGCTGTCTTGGGAATGCTGACCTCACCCTCCTGAGAGCCCAGTGCCACTCTCCTTTGTCATTTCAGTCATTATATCACGACACGCTGCTCAGCTTGGGTGTCTTGGGAATCACTTGTTGCACTGAAGCAGAGCAGCGACCTGTGTTTATGGAATGAATAAGTGCCCTGAGCTTGGAAGGCTGAGACAAGGAAGCCTCCCTAAAGCTGGGTTCTTCCCAATTCAGTTCTCCACTCTGTTTGCATCCTGTGCTGACCTGGAACTCAGTGTAGCCGAGGATGACCTTCAACTTCTTTTTTTTTTTTTAATTTTTTTCTATTAATTTTATTTATTTCCGTATGTGTATGAATGTACTTGGGGACTCTAATGACCCTGGATCACCTGGGTGAGACATTGCAATGCATAGTATAGACTTCAGCAGCACTGCAGAAAGGGAAGAATGGAGGGCCTAGTCTCCCCCACAGGGACAGCAGCTCTGCAGGAACCTACAAGAACCTCTTACACACACACACACACACACACACACACACATACGCGTGCGCGTGTGTATAATAATGTAACTTAAAAAAAAATTTCTGTGCATGAGTGTGTTGCTTTCATGCAAGTGCACCTGTGTCATGCAATGCCCATGGAAGTCAGAAGAGGGCATCTGATCCCCTAGAACTGTAGTTATGAAAGGTTTGCCGGGTGTGGTGGTGCACGCCTTTAATCCTAGCACTCGGATGCATGCAAGTTTGTGCACCCGTGTCATGCAATGCCGCGGAGGTCAGAAGAGGGTCTCTCAGATTCCCCTGGAACTGGAGTTCTCCTGGAATTGGAGTTTCAGACGGTTCTCGGCCACCATGTGGGTGCTGGGGATCAAACCCGGGTCCTCTGTAAGAGCGGTCGACACTCTTAACTGCTAGGCCATCTCTCCAGCCCCGACCTTCAACTTCTGATTGTTCTGCCTGCATCTTCCAAGTGCTAGGATTACATGTCTAGTTCTGTGATTTCAAATTTAACCCATGTCATAGCATGGTGTCACCACACCTTCCAGCTTCCAGACTCTCCCTTTTCTTTAAGCTACCTAAAATAACCGCAGCCTTTCTGTCACCAGAGTCGGCCTACGAGCAGTACAACTTCTCCAAAGAGGTCCAGAGGGCTCTGGGTAGAGCTGCCCATCAGCCTCTGCTCCAGAAGCCCTGTCCCCTCGGCCTGGTGCTCTTGTGGCCTGAGGCTGAGACGTCTAGGTGCCACGCCTTCTGTCTCTTCCTTCCCTCCCTCCACTGAGCACTAGCAGGAGGGGGGGCTAGGGCCAGGCCTCCCCTGGGCAGTGGGGAGGGAAGGAATTGACAGCCCAGGTTGGTGGGCTTCCATGCCAGCCTGGCAGCCCCCTGAATCCCAGAATCCTACACTGCCCTTCCCTCCCTGGCTTTCCACCGGCTGCCGTGTGGTGGTATCCGCCACTCCTGTCACCTCTGTCCTCTGCCCTCTGACCCCAGCCCCTGCCTCCTCCTCCAGAGTCTAGGGGACAGACCTTATCCTTCTAGCTCTCCAAAACTTACAACAGCAGAGCTTTGCACGAGAGTCTGAAAGAACTTCCTTAAGAAAAATTTAAAAGTTATATTATTTGGGGGCTGGAGAGATGGCTCAGCAGTTAAAAGCACTGGCTGCTTTTTTTTTTTTTTTTTGGTCTTTTCGAGACAAGGTCTCCCTGTAGCCCCAGCTGTCCTGGAACTCTGTAGACCAGGCTGGCCTTGAGCTCACAAAGATCTGCCTGCCTCTGCCTCCCAAGTGCTAGGATTAAAGGCGTGCACCACCACGCCCGGCCTAGCACTGGCTGCTTTTGCAGAGGACCTGAGTTCGATTCCCAGCACCCACGTGAAAGGTTAATGATCTTTCTTCCCTTTTTTTGGTCTTTTTGAGACTGGGTCTCCCTGTAGCCCCAGCTGTCCTGGAACTCACTCTGTAGACCAGGCTGGCCTTGAACTCACAAAGATCTGCCTGCCTCTGCCTCCCGAGTGCTAGGATTAAAGGCGTGCACCACCACACCCGGCAAACCTTTCATAACTACAGTTCTAGGGGATCAGATGCCCTCTTCTGACTTCCATGGGCATTGCATGACACAGGTGCACTTGCATGAAAGCAACACACTCATGCACAGAAATTTTTTTTTAAGTTACATTATTATACACGCGTGCACGCGTATGTGTGTGTGTGTGTGTGTGTGTGTGTGTGTGTGTGTAAGAGGTTCTTGTAGGTTCCCGCAGAGCTGCTGTCCCTGTGGGGGAGACTAGGCCCTCCATTCTTCCCTTTCTGCAGTGCTGCTGAAGTCTATACTATGCATTGCAATGTCTCACTCACGTGATCCAGGGTCATTAGAGTCCCCAAGAGTGGGCCCTGGCGATAGACAACCTGAGCTCGTGCTGTTTCCACGTAAAGTGAAGCCCAGTTCTGGAAGTTAGTGGTCCTGGGGGCACAAGCAGAGCAGAACACCACCTGCCACAGCCCGGCCACCTGGCACCTCTGCACAGTCACTCAGCCAGTCTTTCAAGAGAGAGGGACGCCTGGCGGGGGCAGGCCAGCCCTCCCATCCTTAGGTCCCAGAAGCTACCAAACCTACTACTGAGACCTGCCAGAGGAGCGAAGGGACCCAAACTGGATACAGCTGATGCTGCACAAGCCAATGCTGCCCTCGAGGCGGCGGCGTGCTGCATAGCCACTGACCCTGAGCCAAGGCCAGGTGCTCACATTTTACCCAGGAGTGGCCACCCAGATCCTGTCCACTTGTTCTTGCCTCTCGGTTAAGGCCAGGCCTGGGGGCCGGAGGCTGAGGACGCATTAACAGAGTCTGGAAGGAGAGAGCCCACTCCTGCAGACAGTTTGGCAGAGCTTCCAGAAGTGGCCCAGAAAGCCCTGGTGCTAATGTGACACATCAAAGCTGCCATCCAGACAGCACAGTAGCAGGAAACAGCAGGGAGCCCTTGGGGTAGGCCTTGCTCAAAGCCACTGCCTAGCCCCTACCGTGCTGGCTGTGGGGGCGAGCTCCCCACCTGGGCCTGCCACCTTTCAACCATTTGCTTTGACTCTATAGACCCCCTGCATGTGGGCAGAGACCCCCTGTGTCCCTGTCCCTATTTGAATGCTACATGAGTGGGTGACATCAGGGAGGGCGGGTAAGCCTCTGGAATTGCTCTGCTTGGGAGGGGATGGGAAGGAATGGAAGCGGATGAAGGGGCAGGGGGCAATGCTTCCTGTGCATCTGTTTCCTGGAGACACCCCCCACACACACACACACACACCTGGGAAGACCCGGGCATCAGCAGAGAGAAAGCCTCCCTGTCCAGCATCTCCTCAGCTGGGCTCTTGGACACTGAGCTTACATTAGGCCAGAGGTCCTCCAGGTAAGGGCTTGCCTAGGATCAATAGTGTCACTTAAGATCATTCTCAGGGGGCTGGAGAGATGGCCTAGCGGTTAAGAGCGCCGACCGCTCTTGCAGAGGACCCGGGTTCGATCCCCAGCACCCACATGGCGGCCAAGAGCCGTCTGAAACTTCAATTCCAGGAGAACTCCAGTTCCAGGGGAATCTGACGCCCTCTTCTGACCTCCGCGACATTGCACGGCACGGGTGCACAGACTTGCATGCAGACAGTACATTCATACACATACAGAAATAAATAAAATTAATTAAAAAAAAAATGTAAAAAGATCATTCTCAGCTGTCCCCAGACCAATGCAGACAAAACTGGCTGGGCTGAGGACAAGGCCCAGTAGGTAGAATGCACTGCACAAACTGTGTGTGGGGATTACCAGATGCCTGTAATCCCGGCACTTGGAAGGTGGTGGCAGAAGGGTAAAGGGTTCAAGGGCCTCCTCAGACATCTTAGCTGCATAGAGATTTTGAGGCCAGCGAGCAAGGCTGTGTCTCAAAACACACACACACACACACACACACACACACACACACACACACGCACACCAGAGAGGGGTAGGGGGAGAGAGACAGTTCGACTCTGAAACATCTCTAACAGGCTCACGTTCTGTTGAGTATAGATCCTTTATTATGGGCTTAGCTGGTGAAAGCAGGTCACCTGAGGGCCTCTGAGGGTCTTACTGTCCCTGTTTCCTGCCTGAGTTTCTGCTCCCTGTTCTGCTGAGCCCTCTTGTAGCAGGCAGTGTCACACACTCGCTGTCTCAAACGGAACTGTGTTGCTATGCCGTCCCCACCACGGTGATCTGAAAATCTTGCAAATTGTGAGCCATGGTCTCAATTTTTTCCTGAAGTTCTTCGTCAGGCCTTGTGGTCACTGTGACCTAAGAGTAGCCATACATTGGTTCAAGGAAGCAACAGATTCTGTCATGTTTGAGAGGCTCTTCACACTGCCCACTCCATGCTCTGAGGTATTATGACAAGACTGACGGAGGGCACAATCACAGTCGAGAGCCAGAGCCCGGACACTCCGAACCTTCATGAAAGTTGCTTCTAGAATGAACTTTTGTGGTGTTTTGTTTTGTTTTTTCCTGAGCCACAACAAATGTGGCCAGGGCAGCGTTAGCCCTAAGGCTACTCTGGGGATTCATGGGGAGGCAGCTGTGTCCACACGCACCTACACCATGGCCCTGGCTTGGAGGATGGAAGGTGAAGAATGGAAGCCGTCAGCTAAGTAGCAGTGGATGGTGCCATCCTCCACCTCAAGCACAGCCGCCTGATTTGTTGAATGTATTCCGGAATTCAACATGTCACTGACAGATGGGGAAGCCAGGCTTCCCATGAATCTGTCCTTGGAACTGCTTGGAGGTGGGGGCTGGGACTGTTAGTCGCCACTCCACACCCGGGACCCTGGAGGACAGCCCTTATTCAGAGATCTTGCCTGTTTTTGTGGTGTAAACACTTCCATTGAGGCTCGCTTTTAATCACCAGTGTGAGATCATGGAGTGTACGATTGGAGAGAAGTGTGTGCACTCTTCATGCTGGACTGGCTCCTTCCTCCACACCCCCCCATTGGGGTACAAAAGCCAAAGACACAGCCCCTTTCCTTGAGGCCACCATTACTGGTAGCAGAAGTGGCCTCCTGTGATTTGTGTTGTTTTTTTTTTTTNTAACTCCAGTTCCAGAGGATCTGATAGCATCTTCTGAACTTCTTGAGCACCAGGCACACATGTGGTTTACCTACAAGCATTCAGGGTAAACATTCATTCACATAAAATAGAAATGACTAAAACAAAACAAAACCCTCCATTTGGCAAGAGCAGATAGGCATAGAACCGGGGGACTCCATCCATGTAGAAGACAAGCAGGACTTATGTGAAGTGGGGCCTATGTGTGGTCCGTGGCATGTGTGTGATGATATGTGTGCTATATGACATGGCATGTGTAACATATGTGTGGTATAGTCTCATTAATAAAAGAACTACACCTGGCCTAAATTATATCTATCTATCTATTATCTATCTATCTATCTATCATCTATCTATCTATCTATCATCTATATATCGTCTTTTTGAGACGGTCTCCCCAGCTGGCCTGGAGCTTGCTACATAGACCAAGCTGGCCTTGAACTCACAGAGATCCGCCTGCCTCTGCCTCCTGAGCACTAGGATTAAAGGCGTACGCCACCATGCCCGGCTCCTAAATTTTATTTATTTTTTATGTGTATGAATGTACTGTCTGCATGTAGGTTTGTGCACCCGTGTCGTGCAGTACCACGGAGGTCAGAAGAGGGCGTTGCATTCCCCTGGAACTGGAGTTACAGACGGTTCTCAGCCGCCATGTGGGTGCTGGGGATCGAACCCGGGTCCTCTGCAAGAGCAGTCAGCACTCTTAACCACTAGGCCATCTCTCCAGTCCCCATAACCGAATTTTTAAAAGGGGCTCAGGTGAAGTTTGTCAGATCTATGCCTGCACAAACCCCAAATAAAAGACAGGCATACCAGGCATACTCCAGGAACTTATCTACTTTAGGAATTGCCAGGTCTGACTATCTGTTGGCACATGGTGTGTCAGCCAGCAAGATGGCGAACGAGGCACGCCCCTTTGTAGCCATTGGGTGGGACCTCACGTAGAGGAGAAGGGGTCATAAGATTGACAGGTTCTGGAGAAAGTGGACATCTGTGTGTCCCTTGGGATTCTGGGAAACCCAGACCTAGCAAAGCTCAGGAACAATTTTATTAGCTTTTATTTATTTATTTTTTTGGTCTTTTCGAGACAGGGTCTCCCTGTAGCCCCAGCTGTCCTGGAACTCACTCTGTAGACCAGGCTGGCCTTGAACTCACAAAGATCCACCTGTCTCTGCCTCCCAAGTGCTAGGATTAAAGGCGTGTGTCACCACACCCGGCTATTCTTTTTTCTTTTTAATGTGTGTATTTTGCCGACATGTTTGTAAGTGCACCGCCAGTGTGCGGTTCCCGTAGGGGCCGGAAGACCTATTCACATATCCAACATGGGTTAAAAACACAGGTTGAGCATCCAGGCCTGGTGCAGTGCACACAGCTGGCTAACTGACTCCTTCCTCTAGGCTTGGGATACATTTCTGGGTGACCTAGTGGGAGAATGGCAGTTAGAACCGAGATGGCCACAGTCACGTCAAGCTGAGTCCAGATCCACTTCAGTTGCTCCTCTTGTCGAACTCCAGCAACAGAAATGTGCTGTCTCACAGTCCCTGACGCTCTGTCCTGTTTTATACTCTCTGCTTTTTTGTTTGTTTGTCTGTTGGTGTGTTCTGAAACAGGGTCTCCCTGCAGCCCTGGCTAGCCTGGAACTCACTATGCAGACCAGGCTGGCATCGCTCTTGAAGAGATCTGCTTGCCTCTGCCTCCTGAGTTCCGGGATTAAAGGCGCGCCCCACCATCCTCTTATTTTCTCTGCTTATTGGATCTAATCATGTTCAGGTTCTTCGACTCTTTCCATCCTACCCTTCTTCCACTGTGAGCTCATGCTACCCAGTGACCCCATCCAATGAGGTGATTGTATTTCTCAGTCACAAAAAATCCCATTTGGTTCCTTGTCCTGACTTCCTTTGCCAAGACCCTCTATCTTTCCATTCATTTACTGCACAGACTTTAACAGTGTTATCTGTTTATTTTTATTTTGCACATATGAGTGTTTTGCCTGCATGTATGTTAAGTGCACCCATGATCAGATCCCCTGGAACTGGAGTTGTCAGCTGCCATGGGGTATTGGGAACAGAGCCCAGGTCCTCTGCAAGAACAGCCAGTGTTCTGAACCACTGAGCCATCTCTCCAGCCTTAAGTTTTTCTTTTATTGATTGATTGATTGAATGAATGATTGAATGATCTTTTGGAGATAGGGTGTTCCTGTAGCCCCAGCAGACCTGGAACTCACCATGTAGACCAGGCTGGCCTCAAACTCTCAGACTCACAGAGATCTGCCTGCCTCTGTCTCCTGAGTTCTGGGATTAAAGGGATCCACTACCATGCCCAGCTCAGCCCCAACGTAAAAAAAAAAATAAAAAAATAATCGCTGCTTTGGAGGGTTTGCTTTGTGAATGATTTTAAGAGTTACACCATGGTGACGATGTTTAGCTTCCTCCATGTGAGTCAGGATTAGCCTTGTTCTCCCTTCACTAAGTGGATTGTATCCCAGACATGTTTCGGGTCCAACACTCTGGCTGTGGTCTCTGTCCTGTGGTGAATGCTGACCTTTTGTCTTGGCAGTTGAATCAGCTGGGTTCTAACATGCTCTCAGCAGGCAGTTCTGAGTTGTGGTTTATGGTGTGGACCTGTTTCCAGCAATGGAGTGGTGGTGATGGTGCTGCGTCATCCTCTGCTCCCTGTGTACCACCTGGAGGGGCCCTGGGGAAAGATTGACAGCTTCATCTCTCAGCGTGTGCATTGGAATGTCATCCAAGAAGTCATGGTGACAGAGGCAGCTGGTCACAGTGTGTCCAGGTCAGGAAGCCGAGAGAAGGTTGTATGCAGCTCACCTTCCCTTTTTGCTGGTATGAGACTCCAGTCCCTGGAGTGGTGCCTGCCACATGCAGGGAAGGTCTTCCTTGGCCAGCTAAACTTCTCTGGAAATGTCCATGTAGATGCATCCAGAGACATGTTTCCATGGCTACCCTCAATTCAGTGATGTTCACTATCACAGTGTGATGAACTATCATGGCCTCTAAAACTGGGAGCTAAAAAAAAAAAAAAATCCCAACTCTTTTCTTTGTAAAGTTAGACTGCCTCAGGAATTCCATCATAGTAACACAAACATTAATTCTAGGAGTTGCCCCCATAGGCCTCCCTCGCTGGGACCTCCCTGGTCACCTCTAGTTCCCTGGCAACCCTCTCGTCAGTCTTTTGGCAGAAAGTTGTGTTTCTGTTTCCCTGCTCTTCCATGGCTGTCACCATAACTGGGACCATGTAGTGAGGAAGAGCTAGCAGGGTGTCCCCAAGTCATGCCAGCCGCAGCAGGGAGGCCTGGCGGCTGGGGATCCTCCCGTGGACTCCCCTGCTGAGTGTGATGCTTCTTTCCCACACCTCCTCCTGGCCCTTCTCCATCCCCACTTGAGGCTGGGTTGGGTCTCAGGTAGCCTGAAGGCCAGCCTGAGCTTCTAGTCCAGTGAGGACTCTGGTTTCTTCTCTGCTTTATCTATGCTGTGTACTTTCCCTAAAGCCTCATGTAGTTCCTGTGCTTGTGTATTATAGCTCTGTGAATGCAGCAACGGGGTAGGGTGTGTTTGACCTGATCTCTGTGTGTTCTCTCTCTCTCTCTCTCTCTCTCTCTCTCTCTCTCTCTCTCTCTCTCTCTCCTCCTCTCTCGCCTGTACTGAAATTTTATTTTATGTGCTTAAGTTTTCCGGTTAAGAAAGGACCCGGGTTCGATTCCCAGCACCCACATGGAGGCTAAGAACCATCTTTAACTCCAGTTCCAGGGGAATCCAATACCCTCATGCAGACAGTACACTTATACACATAAAATACTANGTTTTCGGGGAGCTGTTGGGGGGCGTGGCTCTGTTGGGCCTCCTGTGGAAACAGCCGGCCTACTCTGAGGGGTCCCAGGAAAGCAAACAACAAAAGGGAGCTGCCAACCTGTATGTGAGGTGTTCTGCAACCAGCTGAAGTTTTGCCCGGGTCTTAGCTTTTTATTTATATTATTTTTTGGCCTTTTAGACAGGGTCTCCCTGTGCACCAGCTGTCGAACTCCTTGTAGACCAGCTGGCCTTGAACTCACAACAGTTCCACCTGTCTCTCTCCCAAGTGCTCAGGATTAAAGGCGTGTGTACACCACCACCGCGACTATTCTTTTTCTTTTTAACTTGTGTATTTGCCGACCAGTTTTTGTAAGTGCACCGCCAGTGTGCGGTTAAGTAGGGGCCGGAAGACCTATTCACATATCCAACATGGGTTAAAAACACAGGTTGAGCATCCAGGCCTGGTGCAGTGCACACAGCTGGCTAACTGACTCCTTCCTCTAGGCTTGGGATACATTTCTGGGTGACCTAGTGGGAGAATGGCAGTTAGAACCGAGATGGCCACAGTCACTCGAAAAAAGCCTGAGGCCAGATCCACTTCAGTTGCTCCTCTTGTCGAACTCCAGCAACAGAACATGTGCTGTCTCACAGTCCCTGACCTCTGTCCTGTTTATACTCTCCTGTTTTTTGTTTGTCCTTTGGTTGGTTGTTCTGAAACAGGGTCTCCCTTGCAGCCTGGCTAGCCTGGAACTCCCTATGCAGACCAGGCCTGGCATCGCTCTTGAAGAGATCTGTTGCCTCTGCCTCCTGAGTTCCGGGATTAAAGGCGCGCCCCACCATCTCTTATTTTCTCTGCTTATTGGATCTTATCATGTTCAGTTCTTCGACTTTCCATCCTACCCTTTTAATGTGACGTCATGCTACCCAGTGACCCCATCAATGAGGTGATTGTTTTCTCAGTCACAAAAATCCCATTTGGTTTCTTGTCCTGACTTCCTTTGCCAAGACCCTCTATCTTTCCATTCATTATGCACCAGGGACTTTAACAGTGTATCTGTTTATTTTTATTTTGCACATATGAGTGTTTTGCTGCATGTATGTTAAGTGCACCCCTGATCAGACTCCCCGGAACTGGAGTTGTCAGCCGCCATGTGGGTATTGGGAACAGACCCAGGTCCTCTGCAAGAACAGCCAGTGTTCTGAACCACTGAGCCATCTCTCCAGCCTATAGTTTTCTTTTATTGATTGATTGATTGATTTTTTTTTTGTGATTGATTTTTGGTAGTGTTCCTGTAGCCCCAGCAGACCTGGAACTCACCATGTAGACCAGGCTGGCCTCAAACTCTCAGATCACAGAGATCTGCCTGCCTCTGTCTCCTGAGTTCTGGTTAAAGGGATCCACTACCATGCCCAGCTCAGCCCACTAAACTAAAAAAAAAAATAAAAAATAATCGCTGCTTTGGAGGGTTTGCTTTGTGAATGATTTTAAGAGTTACACCATGGTGACGATGTTTAGCTTCCTCCATGTGAGTCAGGATTAGCCTTGTTCTCCCTTCACTAAGTGGATTGTATCCCAGACATGTTTCGGGTCCACTCTGGCTGTGGTCTCTGTCCTGTGTGAATGGATGAGCACTTTTTGTCTTGGCAGTTGAATCAGCTGGGTTCTAACATGCTCTCAGCAGGCAGTTCTGAGTTGTGGTTTATGGTGTGGACCTGTTTCCAGCAATGGAGTGGTGGTGATGGTGCTGCGTCATCCTCTGCTCCCTGTGTACCACTGGAGGGGCCCTGGGGAAAGATTGACAGCTTCATCTCTCAGCGTGTGCATTGGAATGTCATCCAAGAAGTCATGGTGACAGAGGCAGCTGGTCACAGTGTGCCAGGTCAGGAAGCCGAGAGAAGGTTGTATGCAGCTCACCTTCCTTTTTGCTTGGTATGAGACTCCAGTCCCTGGAGTGGTGCTGCCACCTGCAGGGAAGGTCTTCCTTGCCGCTAAACTTCTCTGGAAATGTCCATGTAGATGCATCCAGAGACATGTTTCCATGGCTACCCTCAATTCAGTGATGTTCACTATCACAGTGTGATGAACTATCATGGCCTCTAAAACTGGGAGCTAAAAAAAAAAAAAATCCCAACTCTTGTTCTTTGTAAAGTTAGACTGCCTCAGGAATTCCATCATAGTAACACAAACATTAATTCTAGGAGTTGCCCCCATAGGCCTCCCTCGCTGGGACCTCCCTGGTCACCTCTAGTTCCCTGGCAACCCTCTCGTCAGTCTTTTGGCAGAAAGTTGTGTTTCTGTTTCCCTGCTCTTCCATGGCTGTCACCATAACTGGGACCATGTAGTGAGGAAGAGCTAGCAGGGTGTCCCCAAGTCATGCCAGCCGCAGCAGGGAGGCCTGGCGGCTGGGGATCCTCCCGTGGACTCCCCTGCTGAGTGTGATGCTTCTTTCCCACACCTCCTCCTGGCCCTTCTCCATCCCCACTTGAGGCTGGGTTGGGTCTCAGGTAGCCTGAAGGCCAGCCTGAGCTTCTAGTCCAGTGAGGACTCTGGTTTCTTCTCTGCTTTATCTATGCTGTGTACTTTCCCTAAAGCCTCATGTAGTTCCTGTGCTTGTGTATTATAGCTCTGTGAATGCAGCAACGGGGTAGGGTGTGTTTGACCTGATCTCTGTGTGTTCTCTCTCTCTCTCTCTCTCTCTCTCTCTCTCTCTCTCTCCTCTCTGGATTTTGGCTGTGTGCTTGCAAATAAGAAGCAATCCTCCCAGGGTTGCCCTGCAAGGTCCACAGCCATGACATCAGAAGCAAGCAAGACCAGGTTACAGATAAGCTGTAGTCCTGGGGTTAAAGAGGTGTCTAAACAGTGTATCTTCAGGGCTGGAGAGATGGCTCAGCGGTTAAGAAAGGACCCGGGTTCGATTCCCAGCACCCACATGGAGGCTAAGAACCATCTTTAACTCCAGTTCCAGGGGAATCCAATACCCTCATGCAGACAGTACACTTATACACATAAAATACTAAAATAAATAAATAAATAAATAAATAAATAAATAAATAAATAAATAAATAAATAGTGCCTTCGACCTCAAGTGGCTCCTGCCAGTCTGGCGTCTCCGGTCCAGGCCCAGAGCTGAGGCTCTTCTGACAAAGCTTGCTGTGAAGGTGGGTGGCAGACCATTCAGGCCTGCTGGCTGTGTGGTCTCTGTGGACAGCCAAGCTCTGACCTAATGTGGAAGCAGCTGACATAGTCTTGCACATCAGTTTCAAGTTCAGTGTCCCCAGGGCTTCTGAGCCTGGACATCGCCCGGCCCTGCACTGGTTCTAGACACCTTGGAAGGGAACCAACACTTCTCCCATCCCTATGTGAACCTGGAAGATCATTACCCGCCCCATTGCACAGATGTGCTGCCCGAGACCTGCCCAGAACCACACAGAGGAAAAGCAGCAGGCCTGGCCAGTATGGACTGGAGTCATGGTGCCCCGGGCTGGCACTTTGCTGTTTGGGCTACAGCGAAGGCTGTGTAGACACTGCAGAGACTTGGATGTTATGTGGGGACTGTCCACTCTGTCCTCTTTTCTGACTGATGGTTCCCCTGCACATCCCCACGCAACGTGACACCACACCATCACCATCACCATCACCACAAAACTGTTGCCTTCTTTTGGGCAATCAGCATCCTGTATTTCCTGATAGCTATCATTCATTCATTCATTCATTCACTCACTCATTCATCTGTTCACTTATCCAGCAAATCTTTACTTTTCTTAGTGCCAGGGCCAGAGTGGGGAACAATAGTTGTTAAAAGTTTCAGGCTGTGGGTGTGGCTCAATGGTAGAGTACTTGCCTAGAATGCATAAGGACCTGAGTTCCATTCCCATTAAAAAACAAAAACAAAAAAGTAGGCTGGGCGTGGTGGTGCACTAATCCCAGTACTCAGGACACAAGGCAGGTGATCTCTGTGAGGAGACTGTTGTAATTACTACCATTGACCACATTAGCACAATATTATTTATCGTCATGGTGATCTGATGGTAGTAGAGCCACCTTCTGTGTCCCCGCGCAGCTCATACTACGTAGAAAGGAATGTGATTACTAAACTAACTGTTGGTGGCCCCTCCAGTCAGGTGAATGGCACATGCAGCCAGGTGAAGACTTACATCTAGCACCTAACCCAGTCTTTTTCTTTTAATGTGTACGTTTGAGTATGCATGTTCCTAATATGGATGTACATGTATGGAAGTGTATGTGCATGCATGTAGAGGCTTGGCAGTAGATGTTTTCCTCAGTCACTCTCTGCTTTATTTACTTACTGAGGCAAGGGTCTCTCGGACCCCCAGAGGCTCTGCTTCTGGCTAGTTGGATGTATTAGTTAATTTTCTGTCGCTGTAATCAAACACCATGACCAAGGTGACTTATAGAAGGAAGAGTTTATTTGGCTTATAGTTCCAGACCTTGTGGCTGGGAGGCCTGGTGGCAGAAGTGGCCAGAACAGAGAGCTGATGATGCACAGGTAGAAGACAGAGGCAGACTGGAAATGGGATCAAGCTATGAACCCTCAGCGCCCCCCACCCCGTGCCCCCCCAGGCAGGATGTACCTCCTAAACTTCTGCAAACAGCGCCACCTTCTGGCCAATGGTCCATATACTTGGACCTATGGGGGAACATTCTAATTAAAATGGTTACACCTAGCAGGCCAGCTTGCCAGGGATCCTCTCTCTCTGTCTCTGCCACACCTGCCCAGCTTTTATTCCCATGGGCTCTGGGTCTCTAAACGCTGGTCTTCACACTTGTGGAGAACATCTTTAGCCACTGAACCATCTCCCAGCCCACTTACCCAGCCTTTATAGCACCCCATGGAAGGAGTGCACGGCACCCCTCCACCTCACAGAGGCGGAACCCAGGATGTGCAGAGTTGTTATTTTACACAAGGCTCCATGTAAGCACCAGGCCCGAGAGAAAACATGGCATGCTATTCTTGTTTTCTGGGCCTCCTGACGTGGCGGTTACGTCTTCCAGGGGTGTTGGCAGTGTTCCTCTGCTTGGCCTTCTGCCCTTCATGCCTCCATGCCCACATCTGAATAGTAACAGCGCTGGGCTCGAGCACTTCCCTGCCATAGAGGCCTGTGATACAGGTTGTACCCTAGCCATTGTTACCTGCAGAGGAAAGAGCTATCTTCTTCAATTTGTTTTCAGATTTCTTTTAACCTTCATGGGGCATCCAGGCCTTTTTCATCTCTTCCCGATGGAGACATTTCCAGAGCGAGGCAAGGCTTCTAATTATGAGCTTTGGTTGTTCAAAAGCAAAACAAACCCTCACTCCAAACAAACAGGCTCTCTTGGTTTTAGGGAGGAAAATGACACATATGCATATTCATTTATATGGTAATTATTATTATTTAGCTACACAGGGACTAGAATTGGTAATTTAGAGCACAAAAAGAATGCAGGGAATACTGTTGGGGGAGACATAATGCAATCACAACCCGTCAGGATTCTGTAGTTAATGCTGGGAGTTTCTTTTCTTTTTCTTGCTTTTTTTTTTTTTTCTTCTTTTGCAATCTCTTTGAAGAATTCCTTTTGAAGTGACCATCAAATACATTAGAGAAAGAGAAATTAGCAGTTCGTATTAGAACTATGAGAAGGAGGCAGTTCTACCTGCCTGTGAGACCTGTTAGTGCGTGTTAGGGCCGATGGATCATGTTTCTGAGGTTGGAGTGTGCCCAGACCACTTCTCTTGGACAAAAGATGGCTAAGAAAGATGGCAATGAGCTGTGGAAATGTGCAAGAAAAGGAGCAAGGCTGGAGAGACTCAGGTCGGACCCTGGCCAGTGTGTGTGGTTTGGGTGGCTGATACACTTTCCCGGTTCATCTTCCTGCAAATGCCCAGGGTTCTTCCCCAGGATTTTCTTTATATGATTACCCAAAGATGGCTTTGAAAAATAATGGGCTGTGCTGTGCTGGGCGTGGTGGCACACGCCTTTAATCCCAGCACTGGGGAGGCAGAGGCAGGTGGATCTCTGTGAGTTCAAGGCCAGCTGGGTCTGTCTATAGAGCGCAACCTCCACGCCAGCTGGGACTAAAGGGAGACCCTGTCCCAAAACAAACAAACAAAACAAAAACAAAAAAAGAAAAATAATGGTCTGGCTGGGAGTGTAGCTCAGCTGGTAAAAAGAGTGCCCTCCTGCCATGCAAGAGAGCTGGCTTCAATGCACATTAACAAAACTTAACAAAATAAAACACCATGTTGTGGCATGTGCCTACCACCCCAACACCTGGAAGGCAGAAGCAGTGAGATTAAAAGCTACACAGTAAATTCCAGGCTGCTTGGGCTAGATGAGAGAGACACTCTCTCCAATAAAACTAAACAAACTAAAATAAAATAAAACGGTGAATTAGTGACCACAGTACATCTATTCAAGCAGTTCAAAATGCAAAAGGTACTGGAGGCCGCTGTCCAAGCAACCCAAAGCCACCTTGTTCCTTCCCTGGAGACAGCTGTGGGAAAGTCAGTCTTGAAAGTTCACTCTTGCAGAGCATGGTGGTGCACACCTTTAATCCCAGCACTCAGGAGGCAGAGGCAGGCGGATCTCTGTGAGTTCAAGGCCAGCCCGGTCTGCAGAGCGAGCTCCAGGTCAGCTTGGGCTACAGGGAGACCTTGTCTCAAAAAGATAAAAAAAATAAAATAAAAGTCTACTGTTGTTGGGTTTCTCCCCTGCTTCTCAGGGCTGTGTCCTCAGAGCCTGTGAGCCTGGGGCTGCCTACCCTTAGCTTAATCCTCCATCTTCACAGCCCTCTCAGTCCTCCTCCAGTTCAGCCTCAATCTCCCCACTCTGGGCAGATGGACCAATGGTTTCCACTTCCTGCTGTGCACACCTTGTAGAGTCCCCTCCTCTGGAGTGGAGAGGTAGAGGCGGGAGGCTTCTCTCCTGTGGTTCAGTATATCTCAGGAGTCTGGAGAGGGAGGTTCTTCTTGCTGGCTGGCATGATGTGACAAGCAGCTGTGTCAAAGAGCTGCTCATGTTGGTCTCTGGGCACAATGGGCAACTGCCGTCCTCCACCAGTGAGGAGCCCTCAGTCACAAGGCAGAAGCAAATGGATTCTCTACCAGCTTGGATGAGCCAGGAAGGGTGTTCCTTCTCAGATGAAAACAGTCAGCCACCAGCTGACCGAGAAGAGCACCCCGGGGCTACACTCAAATCCTGACCCACGAGATACAGGAACTGTATGGGCTATTTAATGCCACCGAGCATGTTATACAATAGGAAACAAATGTCCGGGGGTCTACTACCTGAGCCTTGCCCACCCTTTAGCCAGCCAGCTGCTTCTGATGCTCTAGGCTTGGCTTCCAGCAGCTCTGTGAGAGAGGCCTTGACCTGGCCAAGACCCCTCCCCAGCAGCCCCAGGTCCTGTCAAGGCGTTCTCATAGTGCTCAGCCCTTTCACAGCTGGACTGAGGAATGCAGAGTCCGGGAGGTCAGTGGTACAATCCCCCAGCTTCTCACACATACCTGGCAAAGACCCCGTGCTCCGTGAATATTGATGGAAGGAGGGAATGAATGCTATTTGGCTCTGCCCCCAGCTCTGGATCTCCATGGCAATGTGATCCTCTCCAAGTTGCTGCTGGTTCACGGAAGAGGACATTGGTTATGATGCCGCAGCTCAGCGCAGTCAGGATGCAAAGTCTGAGTGGCTTTCAGCAGTAGGAACGTGTCTGTCTTTAAGTTCCTCTGAGGAGACAGTGTGACTATTGTCCTGGCATGGTTTTAGTGGGTTTTAGAGGGCCACTTTGTGGCTTCTCTTCTTGCATTCTGAGGTCATTCCCTTCTCTGTGTTTTCAGGTCTCTCATTTGGCCTTGGTCTCCATGCCAACCATGTTTAGCTGCGGCATCCCCAAGGATGACAGCACGCCATGGGATCTGGGGATTGAGTGCTTGAGAGCTGGTCTTCTGGGTTGATCTTGATATGCTTTCCTGTGAGGGTTTCCTAGATTTTTCCTTTATTTGTTCAAGCAATAGCCATAAGGCTTGTGGATGAGTTCCAATTATTTTCTTTTTTTTTAATGTATTATTTTTATTTTTTTTAAAGATTTTTTTTTTGAGACAGGGTCTCCCTATAGCCCCAGCTGGCCTGGAACCCACTCTGTAGACAAGGCTGGCCTTGAACTCACAGAAATCCACCCGCCTCTTGAGTGCTAGGATTAAAGATGTGTACTACCACGCCTGGCTTAAAAACGGTTCTTAGCCACCATGTGGGTGCTGAGAATTGAACTCAAGTCCTCTGCAAGAGCAGTCAGTGCTCTTAACCACTGAGCCATCTCTCCAGCCCCTTTTTAAAGATTTTTAAAAATTTATTTATTATTTCTTTTTTTTTTTAAGGCATGCACCTCCATGCTCAGCTTAAAGACAGTTCTTAGCTGCCATGTGGGTGCTGGGAATCGAACCTGGGTCCTCTGCAAGAGCAGCCAGTGCTCTTAACCATTGAGCCATCTCTCCAGCCCTGAATATACTATTTTTATTTACATGTATGAGTGTATTGCCTGCATGAAGAGGATATCAGATGCCCTGAAACTGGAGTTATTTTTTTTTTTTTTTGGGTCTTTTCAAGATAGAGTCTGCCTGTAGTCCCAGCTGTCCTGGAACTCACTCTGTAAACCGGGCTGGCCTTGAACTCAGAGAGATCCGCCTGCCTCTACTTCCCAAGTGCTGGGATTAAAGGTGAGCCGCCACACCTGGCTCTTTCTCATTATATTTAAAAATTGTTTTCAGGACCAGGTATGGTGGTACACGTCTGTAATTCCAGCACTTGGGAGGCAGAGCCCGGTGGATCTCTGTGAGTTCAAGGACAGCCTAGTCTATGTTGTGAGTTCCAGGCCAGCTGGGGCTGAAGACCCTATCTCAAAAAAAAATTTGTTTTCAGAAATCACCCTACCTTTTACTAAATGGGAACCTGGGGCTGGTGAGATGGCTCTGTCAGTAGAGTGCTTCTCCTTATAAGCATGAAGACTTAAGTTTGATGCCCAGAACTACATAGGAAGCCAGGGATGATGGCACATGCTCGTTCTCTCAGTGCTGGGAAGGCAGAGAGATAAGCAAGCTCCATCCGGAAGTGAGAGTGCTGCTCTCCAAAACTAGTCTGGAGAGTGAGATGAAGAAAGAAACCCGAGGGCAACCGCTGGCCTCCACACACATGTGTACGCACATGCATGTGCACACGTGTCCAACAAACATGTATACATCACATCATACACTCATACATAGACAGTGGGGAAGGAGACTGAGGCCTAGACAGAGGTGGGCATGGCTATGGTAGGGGGTAGTGGGTCAGGACCGAGGCAGTTTCCCAGGCCACCACCCAAGGGGCTTTTGGTTGAGCACTGCCAGGCCAGCTACCATGGGGGTCTTGATAAACTTGTGCCAGCCCCCTCTATTACCAGAACCAGATGGAGGTGGACAAAGACCAGAATTTATATGGAAAAGAGAAAAGGAAGAGTTTTCCTCCAAGATGTCGCCCATCTCTCTCCAGATGTAGAGCAGTCACAAGAGCACGCCAGTCACAAGAGCACATCCCAAGGTGGGCATTGTGTCACTTGGGCAGAGGCTTCCATGCACTGTAGAAGCATAGCTTTTGTCCACCTCTGCTGGCTCAGCTCACTGGCCTGGGGGTGCAGTAAGAAAGAGGTTGGAAAGTCTGACGGGACTCAGGCACCTCCGAGTGCAGCAAGAGCCTGGGATCCACGGTGCTGCAGCTCCCAGCCCCAAACAATGGCTCTTCCATTCTCTGATCAAATATGGAGCTCAGAGTGCTCATCAGCACCATGCATGGCCCTGATGCCCTCTCGGGTAGTGCTAAGATACTTACTTAGTCCACTGGCTGGAGGAAGTGGGTTAACACAATCAGAAAGTGACTTAGACATGCAAGATGCCTGTTTGTTCCTTCCTCATGGGAAAACAGGAGTCTCAGCTAGGTGGGCATGGTGGTGTCCACCTGTAACCGCAGCACTTGGGGAAACCGTGGAAAGAGAGAGGGAGAGGAACAGAGTGGAGAAGAAGGAGAAGGGAAGGATTGGGAAAGGGGAATGAAAGGCAGAGGAAAGGAAGGAAGAAAAGAAGGAAGGACTGGAAGAAGGAAGGAAGGGAGGGAGGAAGGAAGAGAGGAAGACAGGGAGGGAGGAAAACAGGGAGGGAGGACAGGGAGGGAGGAAGGAGGCAAGAATTTTGCATACTTTGGGGGTAGAATCATAATAGATCCTGAGCCTCACAGCACATTGTCAGAACCATGATCTAATGAGGCCAGTGGCAGCCCACACCCGACTGGCAGGTAGGGTGTGAGCAATGTCCTACATAGAGGGCCTAAGGGGAAAAAATCCAGTGACGTTCAGAAGCAGCGGGGCCTCCTGTGTGGGGTCCGCTTCCTCCTGGGTGGGGTCCGCTTCCTCCTGTGTGGGGTCCGCTTCCTCCTGCGTAGGGTCCACTTCCTCCTCTGTAGGGTCCGCTTCCTCCTGCGTGGGGTCCGCTTCCTCCTGCGTGGGGTCCGCTTCCTCCTGCGTGGGGTCCGCTTCCTCCTGCGTGGGGTCCGCTTCCTCCTCTGTGGGGTCCGCTTCCTCCTCTGTGGGGTCCGCTTCCTCCTCTGTGGGGTCCGCTTCCTCCTGCGTGGGGTCCGCTTCCTCCTCTGTGGGGTCCGCTTCCTTCTCTGTGGGGTCCATTTCCTCTGTGGGGTCCACTTCCTTCTCTGTGGGGTCCACTTCCTTCTCTGTGGGGTCCACTTCCTTCTCTGTGGGGTCCACTTCCTCCTCTGTGGGGTCCACTTCCTCCTCTGTGGGGTCCACTTCCTTCTCTGTGGGGTCCACTTCCTCTGTGGGGTCCACTTCCTTCTCTGTGGGGTCCACTTCCTTCTCTGTGGGGTCCACTTCCTCCTCTGTGGGGTCCACTTCCTCCTCTGTGGGGTCCACTTCCTCCTCTGTGGGGTCCACTTGCCTCAGGTTTTCCTTCCCTTGTGTGATTTTACACTTGGGACCAAATCATCCTGGGCTGGAAGTTGAGATGAGCTGAGAAGGAGCGGCCCCGATGCATGAGCCAGGACCTGGCATCCTCAGATGTGGGCGGGTCATTGGTGTGAGAGGACAAACAGGAGCCGGGCAGGGCGGGAACGGAGCTGCACCACTGAGCTGCAGGGACTATGGTAGAATGTGCAACTCCCAGCATAGCAGCCGCAGCCGCAGCTGCAGCTTCAGATCAGCCACACCTGCTTGCCAGAGCCCATCCCCACCGGCCTATGAGGCGCCTTCATAGAGGGAGGGGTGTAGACGCTCGTTGCTCCCAAACAGTTGTATCCAGTTCAGCCCTAACTGCACCTCGGATCTTAGGGAGGGGCTAGGGTGTATATTCTGTGTTAGGTAAACTGAGGGTGCTCCGTCTGTGTGGCTACAGAGACACCAGCACCCGTGCCCGTTGCGGACTTGCCAGTGTGGCAGCCTCGGGACCCCTCCCATTCCTGACAGTAGCCCCTCACCTGTGCTCTGTAAATCTAACAAACTCAGAGACTCCCCAGGGTCAACTTTGATGAAGACGAAAGTTCGGTGGTTTGTCCTTGGGACCTTAAGAGGAGGAATTCTCACAAGTTCAGGAAGTGGTGACGCAGCGCTTGTCAGCACACACTGTGTGTCGGGAACACCTGCTATTTCGTAGAATGAAAGGGGGCAGTGCCCCAGTACTTGCCTTGGTTCATTCACAATCTGGGCAAGTGAAAGTAATCGGAACCGGGTTCTCCAGCCTCTCTCGGCCTCCTGGGGACCCTAAGGAATCAGCCACCAGAACTGTCTGCAAAATGTACCTCCGCTGGAGCTGGGAGCCATATCGGGGCGGTGCTAGGGACCCCCTGTTGGGGGGGGCACCCACACTCTGACTTCCCTTTGAGGAGAGGGAGGAACATCACAACGGCAGCTTCCCAGAGGGCAGCAGAGCTTCCCGCATGCCCTGCTAATTGCACTTTAATAACAGTCATGAGGCCAGCGAGGGCCAGTGTTCCGCACACAGCAGGACAGGCCTTGCCACTTCGGGCCGCGCTCCGATGCGCCTCGCCAAGTTCCCTGGGCTGCCTGGCTTCCTTCCTCCCTTTCTTCCATCTGTGACATCTGCTCGGTGCTTGTCTTTCCTGTGATACCATACCCCTTGCAGCTGTGCAGACCCCCAGCTCTGCGCTGGTGCGAGGAGTGCCCTGAGCATACGGCCTTTTTGATGTGTGATAAAACAGAACCGAGCCACGGGGGTACGCTGAGCTAAGGCATCAGAATATCAATTAACTTGCCCGGAACAAAGCTGCGGGCTGCAGAGCGGAATAGGCATCTCACTGAAGTGTCAGGAAGATGGATAATGTATTCTAATTAGGGTCTGACTGGTACCTCTGCATCAGGCTACTGCTGGACTCCGGACCATGGAGCCAGCACAGCACAGGCAGAGCCCTCAGGGTCCCATGGCTGTCACTGGTGGCTGTTTCCTGAGTGACAACTTCTTGCTTTGCCAAAAGTGTTCTCTGCTCAAATTGCCATTTCCCCTGGAAAGTGCGATCCATTTTGCAACCAACCGCACAAGAAACCCCTACAAACATGTTCACTCCAGGAAAGAAGGTCTCTGAGCACTCAGCCTGGGGACACTCTGGGACGGCTTCCACTCTCACACTGAAGTCTCTCAGGCACTGCTTCTCCCAAGGTGACTGGTGAGGGTGCTCATGGACCAGACAGAGATGAGTATCCATGGGTGCCCACCCCATAGGACAAGGGACTGCCCCTGATGTGCCTAGGGACCTCCTTCCTTGGGACCTCCCCCCAAGTCAGAGCAGACTTGAAGAACCCCCTGTCTTCTCCCTGAAGTCTTCCATCTACACCTCAAGCCCAGGTAGCCGGGGAGGCTCGTTTTCTGGTGCCCTTTTGTTGGTACTCAAGAAGCTGATGTTTTCTAGTGAGAAATGAACAAGAGCTGTTTCACCAAAGAGCTCTAAAAACTTTGGGCCTGGTACTGAAATCGGCTATTGATTTGGGCAGGGCTGTGCTGACTGGACAGTGAGGAGATGTTAAAGGCAAATATTGGCTGGGCATGGTGGTGCGTGCCTTTAATCCTAGCACTTGGGAGGCAGAAGCAAGCGGATCTCTATGAGTTCAAAGGCCAGCCTGGTCTACAGAGTGAGTTCCAGGACAGCCAGAGCTACAGGAGACCCTGTCTCAAAAAAAAAAAAAAAAAAAATATCTTCCTCAGAGTGCCAATCTATGCCACCTTTCGAAAATGAGTCAAGACTTGTCAGTGCTGGCTGACACATAGAAGCTGAGGTGGGGGAGTGTGGCTAGCCTGGTCTCTACAACAATACTCTATCCTAAAAAAAGAAAAAAAAAGTAACCCAGGCCAGGTATGGTGACTCATACGTTTAATCCCAGCAGAGGCAGGTGGATCTCTGTTCAAGGCCAGCCTGGTGTACCAGGCCAGTTAGGGCTACATAGTGAGACCCTGCCTCAAAACAAGCAGACAAACAAAACAAAAAACAAGCAAAAACTAGTGACTTAAAGCAGAATCCCCAGTCCCTGTACTACAGGAAGCAGTGCTGGGTTCAGGAGTCCCCTTCTCTCTCACCGTCAGGGGACAGTTGCACATGTGCTTAAGTGTGTGCGTACATACATTGGGGTAGGAATTTAGGTCCCCGTCTTGGATCTGAAATGGAGCGGGCTGAGGCTGCCCTGCCCCTGGTTCCTGAGGCTGCCCACATCTGCAGGGCTCCTCCCGAAGCAGCTGGGCACTTCACTGCTTATAACAAGGACTTGAGGGAGCCAAAGGCTGTGAGAAAATCTTTTTTTTTTTTTTTGCACTTTTGCTTCATTAGTTCCCAAAACCAGGGCTCTGTGGCTGTATTTTCTTGTATAAGGAATTAATGAAAGCTTGCCTGGTTTTTCCAATACTCTTTAGGCTATAAATTTGTTTGGCTTAAAAAAAAATACCTGTCAGTGGAGGCTGTTGGAACCTAAATATTTTAGTAACGAAGAAACGCAGGCAGAGATTGTGAGCATGTGTGTATGCATGTGTGTGTGCGTGTGTGTGTGTGTGCGTGTGTGTGCACCTGCATATGCTGAGACCAGAGGTAAATGTCCAGGATCTTCCTTAATCGCTCCCCACCCTACTTTTGGAGACAGGATCTCTCAGAACCCAGAGCTGCCGTCTCAGCCGGGCTGCTGGCCAGCTGGCCCTGGGCTCTCTGTCCCCTGGCTCCCCAGTGCTGGGATGGCAGGCTTGCGCCTCCACATCTGGCTTTTTACAGGGGTGCTGGAACCAGAGCTCAGGCTTATGGTTGTGCAGTAAATGCTACCCACTGAGAGTCTCTCCACAGCCACAGACATCTCCACAGACACTGACATCTCTGCAGCTACAGACATCTCCATAGACACCAACATTCTCCACAGCCATAGACATCTCCACAGACACTGACATCTCTCCACAGACACTGACATCTCCACAGACACTGACATCTCTGCACTCACCGACATCTCCACAGACACCGACCTGCATTTTTTTGTTTGTTTGTTTTGTGTGTGTGTTTGAGACACTGTCTCCCTGTAGCCCCAGCTGGGTTAGAACTGGCTGTGTAGTGTGTATGTGTGTGTGTGTGTGTGTGTGTGTGTGTGTGTCTATGTGTCTGCGTGTGTTTGTGTGTGCACAGACTGGCCTTGATCCCATAGAGACCCTCCTGCCTCTCCCTCTTGAGTGCTGGATTAAAGGTGTCTACTACCAAGTCTGGCTTACCTCTGCAATTTTTTATTGCAAAGACATATCTGCCAGCACCTACCTCCATCCTATGTGACATGTCGGCTGTGAGGGACCTTCAGTCTGAGGTCACCCTATCAGTCCATCCTCTAACCTCAGAGCCACAATGACTAGGAGGAAGGTCAGGCTTTTATTTTTCTTTTTAGACAGTGTCTCCCTGCAGCCCCAGCTGTCCTGAAACTCCCTATGTAGACCAGGCTGGCCTTGAACTCTGCCTACAATCCCAGCAAGGCTTTTTTTTTTATATGACTTTTTTATATGTATGAGTGTGATTCCTGAATGTGTGTAAGTGCACCCATGTTGTACAATGCCCAAGGAGATCAGAAGAGGACATCAAATCCCCTGGAGCTGGGGTTAAGGATAGTTGTTAACCACCATGATGGGGCTGTTAATGGCTCAGCCATCTTTCCAGCCCCTGGTCAAGGCTTTTTTTTTGAGGACCCGTTTCCTAAGCTTCAGAGTCCACCGGTGCCTGCTGGCTCTTTCCCTGTGAAAGAACTCCAAACCATTTATTTCTTTCACCCTTGAAGAGTTCAATTTGCTGCTTTATCTGGTTATCAAATATAAATTAAAGCATTAGATAGTGCGTGTGTGTAGGTGTATGTATGTATATGTATGTATATGTATGTGTATGGGGGGGTCTAACTGTACATTCACCAGACTTAAAAAGATTAGCAATTATTTTTAATACTTTTTTTTTGAGACAGGGTCTCCCTATATCCCCAGTTGTCCTGGAACTCACTCTGTAGACCAGGCTGGCCTTGAACTCACAGAGATCCACCTGCCTCTGCCTCCCAAGTGCTAGGGGATTAAAGGTGAGTACCATCACACCAGGCCAATACTTTGTTTTGTGTATGAGTGTATTGACTGCATGTTTGTAAGTGCACCCATATCATACAACACCCGAGGAGGTCAGAAGAGGGCATTGTAGCCTCTGGAACTGGAGTTACAGACAGTTGTGAGCCACCATGTGGGTGATGGGATTTGAACCCAGGTCGTCTTCAAGAGCAACCAGTGCCTTTAATCACTGAGCCGTCTCTCTAACCCCACAATTAGCAATTGTTTAACGCGAACACTGCCAAGGGACACAGGAAAATAAACGGGAAGCTGACGCATTGACTCCACGAAATGTCAGCTGGTCACAAATTCGTCTGTGCATTAGGTGTCATCTCAAATCCTCCAGGGCTTCCGTCTCGCAGCTTGACAAAATAGGCTTTGACACTTACCTGGAAGAATTCATTTTTGAAAAAAGAAGAGGAAATTTATTCTATTAAATAAAACAATAAATTATAAAACAGTGATATTTTAAAAGATTAAGTAAAAATTACTTATTAATCTACAGGCAGAGAAAGGTGACAGCTAAGGTTGTAGCAGCAGTTAGAGAAAGCAAAGAGATGTCAGATGGGATGGGAGGGCCATTTTCATGGATGAGGTTGGGACAGCCAGAGAGCCTCAAGCAGACAAATTAGATCATAGCCTCATGTCATCCACAAAAGAAAGTGTGGTTCTATTAAATTAAGTATAAGAACATAAGAGAACACCAGTTAAACACCAGTATCAGCTTTTGTAGTGAGAAAGACCTTTTTTTTCAAATATTTTATTATTATTATTATTATTATTATTATTATTTTGTGTGTATGAATGCATTGATTGGGCTGGAGAGATGGCCTAGCGGTTAAGAGCACCGACTGCTCTTGCAGAGGACCCGGGTTCGATCCCCAGCACCCACATGGCAGCTGAGAACCATCTTTAACTCCAGTTCCAGGACAATCTGACACCCTCTTCTGACCTCCATGGCATTGCACGACACAGGTGCACAAACCTACATGCAGACGGTACATTCATACACATATAAGAATAAATAAAAAATTTAAAAAGTGAATGCATTGATTGCATGTATACAAGTATCATGGAGGTCAGAAGAGAATGTCAGATACCCTGGAACTGGAGTTACAGACAGTTGTTAGCTTCTATGTGGGTGGTGGGAATTGAACTCAGATCCTCTGTAAGAACAGCCAGTGCTCTTAATCACTGAGCCATCTCTCCAGCCCCAAGAAAGACCTTTTTGTACATGCACAACACCAGTGTTCTAATTTCTCTTTAATTGCCATGACAAAACACTCTGACCAATAACAACTTGGGTAGGAAAGGGTTTATTCATCTTATATCGCCCACGTCACAGCTCATCACTTAGGGACCCCAAGGTAGAAACTCAGGGCAGGAACCTGGAGGCAGGAGCTGAAGCACAGGCCATGGAGGATGCCGCTTACTGGCTTGCTCCCCTGGCCCATGCCCAGCCTGTCTTCTTTTTTTTAAATTTTTAAATAAATTTTTTATTATATTACATAACTTTTCAATCCACCTTAATTACTTTCGTACGTACTTCTCCATTGGCACTCTTCTGCAGCACCCCCCCCCCAGTTCACACATCGTGTCATTTGTACTATGGTCCATTGCTTCTAACTACTCTCCCCACCCACTCTTCAGTGCCAGCTCATCCTCTGACCTCTAGTCAGCCTACCCAGAGTCCCTTTCCTTTTTTTTTTCTTTTTTTTTTCCTTTTATTTGTTTATTTTTTAAGGGATTCTACAATATAATGACACAGTTGTTTTCAGATAACATTGATGTTACTCAGTTTGCTGTACAATTGGGTAATTGGTGCATTTTTTTTTTGAAGTGAGCCAAATTATTAAGCATAAGCAATGAATGTAACATTCATGTAAAACCAATTTGCAAGTATCTGTGTCCAAATTTTGAACAACCCAAGGTTCCCATAGTCCATTTGGAGATGCTTGTATGCACAGGCTTGTTGATCAATTAGGAGTCCAGTCTATATTACTGTATCTCACAATTCACCCCAATCTCTCCGCAGCCGTTACATTCTATCATGCCTCCTCTTCCGCAATTTGCCCCTAGGCTTTGGGAAAGGGACACAAGTGGGTGAGAAGCAAAACAGTCTACTTTCTTTGGAGTTGTCATTTTGGACTCTAGTCTGTTCAGGTTGTTTCCCTTCATGGGTTGACAGCTTATCCAGTGATACCTTTTCAGTCATACTAACAAAGCACAAGCAATTGGATGTACAGGCATTTAAGCAGTACTAATTATTATGGCAAGCTAAGCTGTGAGCATAGACACAGAGGCTTGGATGGTATGCTAATCCACAAACTGTGGTTTCTCTATAAAGGGTGACAAGTTCTTATTGTGGCTTATAACATCTCCTAACCACTAGAGGACATAAACTTGTGGCATCCGCTGTGAGTTATTCCTCCAAGGAGAGAGCCAATAGCCAATTAGATTTGGGATATATATAGACACATGGCTGCCACTGTTGCACAGTATCTCCAGGCAGGTGAGGTGTAGCTGATACTGATGGAGGAGTCTTGCTTGTCTCAGGGAGACCAATATTTTGCTGTATTGCTTTAGTGGCCTTTGGTAATGCTCTCTGGCATTTCAGAGGCCAGTTGTACATTAGCAAGTGATGTCTCA